>CM050433.1:27895539-27942995 GCA_027564155.1 Gymnocypris eckloni scoliostomus
TGACTGTATTTAAAACCCAAAATAAACAACTCTTCAGAAAAAGATTAATTAAAACCACGAAAAATTCCTTTTACAAAATCGAAGAAAAATGCTAATCTAGAACATTGTACAAATACAACCGTTCTAAACCGTTCTTGTTTCCGCTACTTGAATCCTCCAGTCTTCATTTGAGACAGTTTTTTGTTAACTTCTGTCTCAACAATAAATCAATTGCTATTTCGTTCAAGGTTCTTTATTATTTGTCACATACACAATCATACAGGGTATAATCGGTAGTGAAATGTAGGTCAGGACAGGTCCGCTCAATGGAAAGTGCAAAAAAAATAAAAATAATAATAATAATAAGATAGAAAATAAAGTAAAAATAACATAAGCAATAAAAACAATGAAACATAACACAAGAGAATATATATATAAATATAGGTGGGAATGAAAAAGGGAACAAATAATAAAATAAAATGAGTAAGATGTGCAATGAGATAAAATGTGCAATACAGTTACTGTGGATAATAAATATAAATAATAAACACGGATGTGCAAGAGAATGTGCAAATAGGTTGTACCGGGAATGTACACATAGCAGCAGTGTGGATGATGGGGAATAATGGATGTGTTACAGTTTATTAAATTGAGTCCTGTGGATGTAATGATGTTATGAGACTGAGTTTAGGAGCCTGATGGCCTGAGGGAAGAAGCTCCTCCTCAGTCTTTCAGTTTTTGCCATCATGCTCCTGAAGCGCTTGCCAGATGGCAGTAAACAGAAAAGATGGTTACCGGGGTGATTCGAGTCCTTGATGATTTTACCAGTTCTGCTTTTGCAGCGTTTGATGTAGATGGCCTGCAGAGAAGGGAGAGCAGACCCTGAGATGCGCTCAGCTAAACGCACGACTCTCTGTAGAGCTTTGCAGTCCTGATTTGTGGCGTTATTATACCACACTGAGATGCACTGAGTCAGTACACTTTCTATGGCCCCTGAATAGAAAGTTTTCAGGATAGCTGGTGAGACCCTGAATTTCCTCAGCTGTCGCAGGTGGTACAGCCTTTGCCTGGCTTTCTTGACCTGAGTCTGAATGTGTGTAGTCCAAGTTAGGTCATCGGAGATGTTTACACCGAGGTACTTGAAGCTGCTCACCCTCTCCACAGGGGTCCCACTGATCATAAGAGGAGTGTAGGGCCGCTGCTGTCTCTTCCTGAAAAAATGTTTCATGTTATAGACCATTTCGTGGTCTATAACATGAAAGAATAAAAGTGTCTGCAAAATGAATAAATGTAAATGTAAATGAAAGAATCCCATTATAACATGTACATGAAAAATGTAGAAACATTGGACACAATGTTTGAATGCTTATGGGGCACCACTGAGCAGCAGAAAGCATCACGACAAAAAGGAACCTCAAGGTTGATCTATAGGTAAATGTGTGAAAATGTATAGGGCCCATTCCTATATTTGCCTGGGGCCCCAATTCACTAAATCCGCCCCTGAGTAAGCCTATGGGTGAGACTTCCGGTTCATTAGCCTCTATAGCTAAATAACGAGGAGAATAACAATGTGCAGAAAACTGTAAAACTGTTTACACTACAAACCAGTGTGATGATTACCCATGAATCACGGTAATCAGATATAATCAGGGAATTACTGAAGGGTCACTGGAAATGAACTGATCTTCCAACTATTTAGCATAGCTCCTCTTAGCCGCTCTAATCTCCTTATTCAGTGTGTTCCTGGCCTGATTATACAAGACCCTGTCTCCATTTGGCTTCATGAAAATATCTGAGTTTTGCTGTAAACCATTGCTTATCAATGTTCAATGTTAAATAAGCTCAAATGCATACATTATAAATGCACAACTATATATGCTGTTTTGCAAGGTTATACAATACTGTCCACCAATACAAGCAGGGTATTTTGTATCTGCACTAATAAAACTGCGGTGGTGTACATTGCTTTAGAAATATTTATTCCCTTTGACATTTGCGTAATAAACTCATTCAACAATCCGGTGTTCTGTCGATTTGTCCTACACTGTCAGATTTTGCCACCTCCCATTAAAACAGTGGGTAGTACAATTGGACAAATATGCTACCTATTAAATTATGTTTTATTAATGTGTACACCTACCACAACCTTAAACCCACTCTTAGAGTAATGCACATACAGTAATTACGTGTTATATTCACAGTTGTGGATAGAAGAGATACATCTAGTACCGGAAACCAACAATATATATTTTTTTCTACCTATTAGATTGTGTTTTATTAACGTCTACAGCAACCCCAACCCTAAACATACACTTACAGTAATTCAGATTCATTAAATATTGTTGTTCAGCGTGAGAAAAAGGATGCAAAATTGATGCGCGTGTAATGGATGTATACCAGTAAGGGCTGTGTGTAAACCTCACTCCCCTGACCTCAAAAAGAGGCGCTCTAGCGACTCCCGGGTCCGGAACAGTCACATTGGTGCCGTGACCCAGATGGGAGTGAGGTTTAGGGGGGTGAGTGTAACGGATGTATGCCAGTAAGGGCTGTGTGTAAACCTCACTCTCCTGACCTCAAAAAGAGGCGCTCTAGCGACTGATGCTAGAGGCTGTAGCCTTTAGCCTCCTTGGTAGAGCGCCCGCCTCCCGCGCTGGCATCCCGGGTTTGAGACCCACTCGGAACAAGAATGAGTTGTGATGGTGCGGACCTGGGGGGTTACACGTGCATGCGCAGTAAGTCGAGGTAGAAAAATCTGACGGGTAGAATAAAATGTCAGGCCACCGGCCCGGTATGTTTTGCCTTCATGATGCACATTACAAGAGACATAACAAGAAATGCTAAAAAAGTTTTAGATTTGCTATATTCATCACATCATTTATTTAGAGACTTAAAACAAGGATACTGATTTTTGTACGCACACACTTGTGTCAAAATGCCTTTCCAAGTATCCTCGTAAACACAGTAATTTAGGTCTTAACTGCTGAGAAAGAAAACGTGTGTAACATGTAGCTATATTGGATCCGGGCAGCTCTTAAAGTGGCCAATATTCCTGCTGTCCATCATTCATGTTAATCAAACAGCTAAAGAGAGAAACTCTCTAACTACTCTGGACTAAATCACTTTTGTAACTTTAATAAACTATATTTAATAAACTATATCCGGTAACCATCTTTTCCGTTTACTGCCATCTGGCAGGCGCTACAGGAGCTTGATGGCAAAGACAGAGAGACTGAGGAAGAGCTTCTTCCCTCAGGCCATCAGGCTCCTAAACACAAACTCAGTTCCATAAACTTTCACAAGACTCATTATTATCTGTAAAAAAAATAACAAAAACATTCATATTCTCATCATCCATATTGCCGCTATGTGTGCATACCCAGTACAACCCGTTGCACATCCCTCTCATCCCTCCTGTTTATACTAATATTTATTAAGTCCCATATAATGTTTTTGCACATCCAATTTGTTTTGCACATCTTACTGTTTTACTGTTTTGCACTTTTCTTTATTCTATTGCACATTTTACTTCTTATTTCTTTTTTTACCTATATATATATACTCTTGTGTGGTGTTACTTTTATATAATTTAATTTTTATTTTTTTATTTTTTATTTTTTTTATTCTTTGCACTGTCCACTGAGCGGACCTGATTTGACCTACATTTCACTTTTGATTATACCCTGTATAATTTATCATGTGACAAATAAAGAAACCTTGACCTTGACCTTGATATTAACTTACACATTGAAGAATAGGCAGTGTTTTTATACATTTCGTTTTTTTACTTTATACCAGAGGTCTTCAATCCTGTTCGTGGGGACCCACTATCCTGAAGAGTTTATCTAAACCCCTAATCAAACACACCTGAAGCGGCCAATCAAGCTCCTCATGACTGCTTGAAAATTGCAGGCAGGTGTGCTGAAGCGGGTTGGAAATCAACTTTCCTGGAGAGTGGGTCCCCGGGAGCAGGGTTGCATACCTGCTTTATACAATGTAGCATTTCTTATTTGATCACAATAATTGACAAAAATTGTGATATCATAAAGACCTTATTTAAAGCAAAAATAACTATCATGATATATATCGTTACCGTGAAATAATATTACTCCTTGTGATATAAGATTTTGGTCATTTGGGGCCAGTTTTACTAGCATGGCAAATTAGCACGAGAGTGCAATTCCAAAACAGCACCAATGAGTGTGAAAAGTTCTGCAGGTGATTTACTACTAACCGCGCAAATTAAATAACACATATGCAACATCTCATTTACATATCAACCAGCGCAAATTAGCGTAGACACAAATAAAGAATACAGAAATAGAGAAGCCACAGTACATTAAA
Organism: Gymnocypris eckloni scoliostomus; assembly: GCA_027564155.1. NCBI lineage: Eukaryota > Metazoa > Chordata > Actinopteri > Cypriniformes > Cyprinidae > Gymnocypris > Gymnocypris eckloni. The sequence continues at coordinate 27,899,860 of CM050433.1, forward strand.
AAGATTCTGAGGCCAAAAAATGAAGGGTTGCAAGAAGTTTTGATAGAGCTGGTATCGCGTGCTCCTATAGTTGGGGTTAGCAAGTCGTTTATTTCCTGAAGAAACCACCAAACCACTTCCTGAAACAGTGGTCTATTACATTGACAATAACACGTAAAGGAACAAAATGTTTTAGTTTTTTGTTTGTTTGCCTGTTTAAAATAAAACAACTAACTTAACGCATGCCATGCATGCCATGTATTTAATTTTTTAATCACAAACGTACCAAATCTTTTTATACAAATGATGTTGCTCAAATAATATTGAATAAAGAGAAAATTATTATTGCTGGGTATGATCCTTGCATAATTATTATTATTATTTGGAGCAAAACTCAAATGTATTATTTCAAACTGTAGCAGCCCTTTCTAAATTTCCGTAAAAAAATTATTTGCCAAAACTTTTCTGTTATTCCATATTTGTACTTTAGTGTTTTTTTAAGTATTTAAGTAATTTTTGAAGTATTTCATTATTATTTGTTATTATTGTTTCTTTGTTCTTAGTTCTGGTTTGTATTATGTTATGATTATTGGCTGGGCTAATCAGAAGCCGTTCACAGCAACTGTTAAAGTATTTAAACTGCTTGGTTGTTTCTTTAAGTTGGGAGAAGCCGATTAGTCACCAGAAGAAACGGACGTCAGCTTGTGAGTGTCTTTAATACTTGTTCATAGATCTGTTGTTTAAATTATTTACTTGCTGCTAGGAAGGAATATTTCGTTTCCTACCTATTTGTAGTCTGCATTTTCGTTGGTTTATAGTTTTGATTGCACTTACTGGTAATTATAATCATTTGCGCCTCCATTGCTCCTTGGGCAAGGTCTCGAGCCATTAGCACTCTGTTAGGCTTATTGGCTGGGCTAATCAGAAGTCGCTCACAGCTGTTTTCACTCTATTCTCTTAATTAGACTGTGTATTTATTTGATGTCCTAGGCTGACGCGGAAGCGTTCAGCATCCTTGTGTGAAGACAGACGAGTGTAAAGACAAACGACTTTTTCCTGCGCGACTTTACCCGAGCAAAGACACCGGCAACGCATTTAAGTATAACTTTTTCCCCCTTCCCTCACACACTCTCCTTTGCTATCCTCTATCCTTCCACCTCTATCATGTGTTTCAAACCCATTCCGGTTGTCTCTCGACCACGCTCTAATATCACACGCAGACGGCAACATAATCCTGCTAACCTGCGCCCCATCTCTACATCTTCTACTACACCTCTTTCTTTCTCCGTGGCTCTCTGGAATTGTCAGTCAGCTGTCAACAAAGCAGACTTCATTTCCGCTTTTTCTTTACAATCCACTCTCAGCATCTTGGGCTTGACTGAGACCTGGATTCGTCCAGAAGATTAACAATTTCTCTTTCTCTCACACCCCACGTCAGGTTGGCCGGGGTGGGGGCACTGGTCTGCTCATTTCAAATAATTGGAAATACTCAACCCTCTCGCCCCTATGCAATTACAACTCATTTAAATCTCATGCGATTACTTTAATGGCTCCTATAAAACTCCAGATTGTGGTAATCTACCGTCCCCCTGGCCAAATTCTAGCCCCCTTCCTAGAGGAGCTGGATGGGTTGCTGTCCTCTTTCATGGAGGATGGAACTCCACTCTTAGTTTTTGGCGATTTCAACATTCATCTAGAAAAGCCTTATGCTACAGACTTTCATTCGCTCCTAGCTTCATTTGATCTCAAACGCCTTACCACTACTAGCACTCACAAATCAGGCAACCAACTTGATTTAATTTACACACGCGATTGTACTGCAGATAACATTCTGGTACAACCACTACATATCTCTGACCATTTCTTCATTAAATTCACATTACACTTTGCTACCAGGGTGCCAACCCCGTTACTTTTAGACGAAACCTCACGCTCCCTTTCTCCCTCACGCCTTTCGTCTGTAGTATCCTCCTCTCTTCCCTCACCTACCCATTTCTCATCTCTGGATGTGAATGCTGCTACTGATACTTTATGCTCTACTTTAACCACTTGTCTAGATGACATTTGTCCTCTCTCCTCCAGGCCAGCACGAACTGCCCCTTCTAACCCCTGGTTATCTGATGTTCTTTCAGAACATCGGACCAGACTCGAGCGCAGAGAGAGAAAAATGGCGAAAATCAAACGAGCCGGACCTGAGTATGTATCAATCGTTTCTTTCATCTTTCTCCACTGAAGTCCACACTGCCAAATCGTCACATTTCCATAACAAGATCAACAATGCTCCAGATATGCGTAATCTCTTCAGAACATTTAATTCTCTCCTCTGTCCCCCTTCACCACCTCCCACCACGTCTATAACAGCTGATGACTTTGCAACTTTTTTTACAAACAAAACTAAAACAATCAGTTTTCACCTCCACTCACACAGGACCCCAAACCAACTAGATCCACTGCTCAAACTCCCATCTTCTCCTTCTGTCCCTCACTGAGGCGGAAGTATCCAAACTTCTCCTCTCCAGCCATCCTACAACATGTCCTCTAGACCCTATCCCTCACACCTTCTCCAAGCAATCTCTCCCGCACTCTTACCAGCACTCACACACATTATCAACACATCTCTCCTCACAGGCATCTTCCCACTGCATTCAAGCAGGCTCGGTTAACCCCACTGCTCAAAAACCTGCATTAAACACTTCTCTTTAGAAAACTACAGACCTGTCTCTCTCCTTCCATTCATTGCCAAAACACTCGAACGAGTTGTCTTCAACCAGGTCTCATTGTTTCTTTCACAGAACAACAAACTGGACGCTAAACAGTCAGGTTTCAGGAGTGGCCATTCAACTGAGACCGCGCTACTCTCAGTCACTGAAGCCCTGCGAATTGCAAAAGCCGACTCCAAATCATCAGTCCTCATTCTGCTGGATCTGTCTGCCGCTTTTGACACTGTCAATCATCAGATCCTCCTTTCCACCCTCTCATCACTGGATATCACTGGGATTCCACTTCGCTGGTTTGAATCCTATCTCACTGGTCGAACTTTCAGGGTGGCCTGGGAGGAGGTATCCAAAGCACATCAATTGGTCACTGGGGTTCCCCAGGATCGGTCTCTGGACCCCTCCTCTTCTCCACATACACTACATCACTGGCTCCCATCATACAGGCACATGGCTTCTCCTACCACTTCTCTCCAGGTGGAGAGGAGAGAAAGTCATAGAGACGATCAAGTGTACGCGCTGACCACACACCGCCTACAGGTGGAGAGGAGAGAAAGTCATAGAGACAATCAAGTTTACACGCTGACCACACACCAGCTACAGGTGGAGAGGAGAGAGTCATAGAGCCAATCAAGTGTATGCTCTCACCACACACCAGCTACAGGTGGAGAGGAGAGAGAGTCATAGAGACAATCAAGTGTATGCTCTCACCACACACCAGCTACAGGTGGAGAGGAGAGAGAGTCATAGAGACAATCAAGTGTATGCTCTCACCACACACCAGCTACAGGTGGAGAGGAGAGAGAGTCATAGAGACAATCAATGTATGCGCCACCACACACCAGCTACAGGTGGAGAGGAGAGAGAGTCATAGAGCCAATCAAGTGTATGCGCCACCACACACCAGCTACAGGTGGAGAGGAGAGAGAGTCATAGAGCCAATCAACCACACACCAGCTACAGGTGGAGAGGAGAGAGAGTCATAGAGCCAATCAAGTGTATGCGCCACCACACACCAGCTACAGGTGGAGAGGAGAGAGAGACATAGAGCCGATCAAGTGGAGGTCTCCCATCCAGTTTCTGACCAGCTCAGCCCTGCTTAGCTTCAGGGAAAGGGTCTTGGGCTGCAGGGTGATATGGCTGCTGGCATTATTGTTTTCACTCTTTCCCTCTCTTAAAGATCCCTTTTAGTTTAACCACTTGCAATTTTTAGTATTATTGTTATTATAGCAGTGGTGACAGTAAAGTTAACAACAAATTCTCTGAACAAGTGTGTGTGTGTGTTTTGTCTCATGTTCATTTTATTTATTTTCTCAAAAAAAAGTAATAAAATAGCACATTCATAAATATATAAAGAATTTCTACACAACTTTCTTATGCAGAACACAAAGAGTTAATCCATTGCTTTCATCTTATGGACAAAAACCACACAGAAAATATTTAATTTTGTGCTCCACAGAAGAAAGTATGTTAAACAGGTTTGGAATGACACGAGGATGAATAAATGATGACAGAATTTAAATTTTGGTGTGAAATCCCTTTAAGAGGGTTGATTTAAGCAGACTTGTACATTCTTTGTTATTCCGTATTACAATTATTGCATCTTATGTAAGCTGAAGTTTCTGTAGTAATGTCTACTTCTGCTAAACTTTCATTTGCTCATAAAGACCCGCCCCTTTGAAAAGATGCTATAAAATGAGCTCTGAAACAGACACATTATCTCATTCACCTCCTGATCAAAGATGGATCTGCAAATCTCTGTTTTTCTTCTGTTCGTTCTTTTCACTGCAGGTATGAAGACAAGTAGTGTTTGTTATATTACTGCATGCAAATACAGATCACTAATGTCTCTCTCATTACCTCTCTTGGTTTTAGGACACTCTTTCAGCTGTTATGAGTGTTACGGTTCTTGTACAGCTCAAACTGTTAAAACATGCCCCAGTGGATTTTCCAAGTGCTTGAGTGTAACATCATCAGCTCTAATCGGTAAGTTAAATTAGATGGATTGGAATTCACTGTTATATTTGACCGATGCCGATGCTGGTGTTTTTTTACTGGTGCTGCTTCACTTAAACTTCTCACTGAACTGCTAGTTCCTAACAGAAAGGAACAAAAACAGAAAGATTGTAATCACAGAATAGTATATTTAGATTTCTGCTGTTTAATTAGTTTCTCTCAGATTTTAATGCTAACAATATAATTTGTATTAAAATGTAATCAATATTTGAAATAAGAAAATGCAGCATTTTGACATTTATAAATATATTTTCAGTCAAAATAATGTTGAACTGGTCTTCCCTGAATCATTCTTGTTTTCAGAGGGCGTCAGTATGAAAATAAAGTCTAAAGACTGTGTTGCTGACTGTGCAAGTGGATCCATAAGCCAGAGCACTACAAAACGTTCATCAGTGTGCTGTGACACAGATAATTGTAACGCCCAAGACGCTCCAGGTATTGTGCTTTATATGCAAATTTAAAATCTTTAAGGGCAACACTCATTTCACTCGCAAAGATAATTCAATCAGGAAATACAAAACAGGGTGCAGCTCGTCTGTTGTGAATTGATTGAATGGTGCAGCTTACAGAGATTTTATATTGTGCACAGAAAATAAAATAAAACATAATTTCATCCTGTAGATCCTTCTAATGTCCCCAATGGAAAGACATGTTACTCTTGTGATGGGAGCAGCTGCTCAAACATAGTGAGCTGTTCGGGGAGTGAAGACCGCTGCTTTAAAGCTAAAGGTGAGAATCTGGAAAAGAAAAGGTTAATTTATCTTATTATCTTATGTTTTAGAAATTGATACAGATCACATTTGCCTTCCAGCTTGGATAAACCTTTGTTTTCTTTCTTTTCATAGTGGGTCACAAAGAGCGGACAGAAGATATTAAAGGTTGTCTCTCTAAATCTATGTGCCATGGCCTAAAGTTGATTGTTTCTGTGGATGTGTCATGCTGTGAGGGGAACCTGTGTAACGGTGCTAAGAGCGTCACTCAGAGCGTGCTGGTCCTCTGCGGTTCTCTGTTCTCCTTCATCCTGCTGCACTGAACACAGCAGCTCAGACACACTGTACTGAATGTAGAGCTTGTATTTCCTCTGTACAATGCATCATTTTATGTCCTGTTATGCTTTTTAAAATAAAATGCTTCCTTACCTTGTTTCATCGGTTATATTTAATATAGCTTTTCATGCTGTGAAAAAGTCAGAAATATATATTGCAGAAATTAAAATGTTTTATATGATCATTATGTTCAGAAGAAACATGACAATGATTTAACTCTTAATACTTGTTGAACATTATCAAGATTTTGACATAAACATAATTTAGAAGTAATAGGCTATTTTCTGTGTTGAGGACTGTAGACTTGAAAGTAAACGGCCTCTGCTATGATTGGCGAATTCTTGCTCCCGGACCAGAGACCAGACCGGCTCAGAATTAAAGGTGCTGGCAGCAGTGGCTGAATTTATTACAATATTGTGTTTATTTTGTTCCATGCACTCAAAAACAAAGCGGCAAATACTGTCATCTAAATAATGTAACACGATGCCTCACAGGGACATGAAAAGAAATAGACAGAAGCCATTATGCACACTCTTCTCACAATTCAAGAAAGTTAATTTGGTCTTTTGTTATTGTAGTTATCCTGTATCTTACTGTAGGTTTTGAGGTTATTTTGTATTCATAGATTGTTATATTTCCTTGCATCAGGCTACTCTTTAATGTCAATTCATTGTTCTTGTTGGCAGGGATGGCTATGGGAACAGTATGTGGAAATCAGCAAGGACTGATTTAACTGCTCCAAAATGGTATTTATTCCAGAGGGTGTCAGGGAAAAACACGGATTCAATCGCAGGTTCAACTCAAATGTTTATTAAGGTCTCGGAACACAAAACTCGGCCGGTAAAGAGGGCCGGAGGTAAGAAACAGGGATCAGTCCAATCAAGCCCCAGTCACCCACGAGGCAGAGAGGGTATGGGAAATCAAATCAAATCAAATCAAATCACTTTTATTGTCACATCACCACAGCACAAGTGCCTTGGTGAGTGAAATTCTTATGAGCGTGCCCCAGACAGTGCAGAAAACAACAGACAATTTACCTATGGACAGACAGTGCAAAACAACAACAGACAATTTACATATGGACAGACAGTGCAAACTGCACTGGAGCATTTACAGTGCTCCAGACAGTGCAAAAACAACAACAGCAATTTACATATGGACAGACAGTGCAAAAAGCAACAGCAATTTACATATGGACAGTACATATTTACAGACTGTACAGAAGACAATGTGCAAAATACACATACATATACTCAGTACACATAGTGTACTATAAAGACATACTTAATTATCAACACATTATACACGTATGGGCACATCTACATTATGTACAGTATCTATACATAATGTAGTCTATGCATAGTAATAATGAGGTGCAACAGATTATAAATTAACAGCAGATTGGTTGGTTGAGCAGCAGGTAGATGTGCAAAGGTGCAACAGATCATGCATATGCAGTGTCGTGGATGTGCATTGTATGGTGTCCAGTGATAGCAGATAGGTTGTGATTAGTGCAGTGTGTGCGTGTAGTCCAGTTGAACGGTGTTAAAGTGCAGTGCATGGCATGTTGTGTGAGTGGGAGTGTGATGTAGGTGAGTTATTTGTGACTGTTCATTAGCCTGATAGCCTGAGGGAAAAAGCTGTCCCTCAGTCGGCTAGTGTGGGATCGGATGCTGCGGAAACGTCGCCTGAGGGCAGCAGAGAGAGCAGTCTGTGGGACGGGTGGCTGGAGTCTTTGATAATCCTCCGGCTTTCCTTGTACACCGCCTGGTGTAGATATCCTGGAGGAGGAAGCTCACCTCCAACAATGTGGCGGGCAGTTCGCACGACCCTTTGCAGAGCCCCTGCGGTTGCCAGCGGTGCTGTTTCCAAACCAGGCGGTGATACAGCCGGTCAGGATGCTCTCCACAGTGCAGGTGTAGAAGGACCTGAGGATTCTGGGGCTCGTTCCAAACTTCCTCTGCCGTCTCAGGAAGAAGAGACGCTGATGTGCCTTCTTCAGCACTGCATCTGTGTGAGCAGACCATGTGAGATCCTCAGTGATGTGAACGCCGAGGAACTTAAAGCTGCTCACCCGCTCCACAGGTGTCTTGTCGATGGTGATGGGTGTGTGTTCTCTGCTCTGTCTCCTGTAATCCACCACCAGCTCCTTGGTCTTGTCGATGTTGAGTGAGAGGTGGTTCTCCTGACACCATTTAGTCAGGGTACTCACCTCTCTCTGTAGGCCGTCTCATCGCTTGTCGGTGATCAGGCCTATCACCGCTGTGTCATCAGCAAATTTGACGATGACATTGGAGCTGTGTAGCTGTACAGTCGTGTGTGTACAGGGAGTACAGGAGTGGGCTGAGGACGCAACCCTGCGGTGCACCAGTGTTGAGGATCAGGGGGATGATGTGTTGTTGCCCATTCTGACCACCTGACTTCTGCCTGTCAGGAAGTCCAGGATCCAGCTGCACAGAGATCTGTTCAGTCCTAGAGTCTGAGCTTCGCAACCAGTGTGGCAGGCACTATAGTGTTAAATGCCGAACTATAATCCACGAACAGCATCCTCACATAGGTGTTTTTATTTTCCAGGTGGGAGAGAGCAGTGTACAGGGTGAAGGCAATAGCATCGTCTGTGGAATGGTTACTGCGGTATGCAAATTGTAGTGGGTCCAGTGAAGCAGGCAGCACAGAGCAGATGTAGTCTCTGACCAGCTTCTCAAAACACTTGCTGAAGATGGGGGTCAGAGCAACGGGCCTCCAGTCATTCAAGCATGTGATTTTATTTTTCTTTGGTATGGGCACAATGATGGATTTTTTGAAGCATGAGGGAACCACAGACAGAGAGAGGGACAGATTGAAAATATCTGTAAAAATTTGTACTCAACCTGGAAATCTGAAAACTCCTTAAACTTGCTCCAGTGCATTCGTGGTCTGTTCGGGAGTATCTGGAGGTTTGGGCTCACTTTCAGGCACTGAAATAGACAGACAGACTATTTAGATGCCATGTTTTTTCCAGGAACGTTAGTTGTAACAGCAGCTTTAGGAAACATTACTTGTAAATGTAATGTCACATTATTCTGTTACATTCAAATGTGACTATAACACTGAAATGTGTTTACACTATTAAACAGTGAAGAATGGAAAGCAAAGTGGATCAGGAGAGGGGAAAACCTTTAGATTTAGAAGCACACAATGGATCTCATGCAGATATTTGACCAACTCATGCACTGCATATGTCTACGTGACAACGCTGGGGTAAAGAGGAAGATTTTCAATTGGTTTTATCGGTAAATAAATGAAAACAAAAGTAATTTGATGATGTAGTGTGTTGTTTCCAGCAATGAGTACAAATGCAGGTCTATTATAGTTTTAATGTATGTTGGATTTATTTGAATCCATTGAGCAGAGTTGTGATTTGATAACGTTATTAAATATCTGTGTGTGGTGTGGCATCAAAAGTGAAATTTCGGTGTATCTTCTGAAATTATAATTATTTCATTATCCTCTGTCAAGTTCACTGAAATGTGCATTGATAAAATACAGTAACTCTTACTGTAAGGGGGTTGCGTTCTTTGCTGTTACGTCGCACAGGATTCAGTACTTCAGTCAGCGTCTCTCGTACCTCCAATCCTGGAGAAAACAGGAAAACACAAGTCGTCCAATGTACTCAATCATATTACTTGCAATCTACGCAACAAAATTGTGTTTCTTCTAAGCTTGATTTATTTGCGTTTGATTAATGCAATCATCTCAATTGTGCTTAATGTATTAGATTCAATTATTTAGGATGAATGTGACAGAATCAAGTACTGTAGTACCAAAACTGTAGTTCCCAGCATGCTTTGCTTGAGAGGAAAACTGATCAAATGAAGTGTTGTTTTATGTGTTTTTTATCAAGATGAAAAGAGGAGGGCACTTGGTAGTGTTTAATGTTCTGGGTTGGCATTATGGTTTAAATTACACCGGGCTATGATTGTGGAGAAGAGTGAGCATTTGCTTGGGCTGTGGGCTGATACGGTGCATGTTAGTACAACCTTTCTCAAGGAGTGTTTAATGCATAGCTTTTATCATGCTGAAATGTGCTATTGTTAGCAAATAATAGCTTGTTAGCTACTTTGTACAATCTTACAACTCAGTTATGTGACACAAAAATAAATGAAACTGAACGATTTCATTCTATAGAGTAAATTCGATTTGAGACTACTAAATACTTAAAAATGACTTTATTCCAACATGTTGAAACCATGTTGTAACGTATATCGGCAGGAATTCAACTGGCTCTACAAGTCACCAGAAGGGGGGCAGCTAAAGAATCAGCAACCCTCTAAAACCCCTCCTCCGCCTCAGCGCAAAAGCGCACGCTTTCTTCCTATTATGGAACAAAGGAATGTGCGAACGCTTCTCAAAGACATTCGTTCGTTTCATGACTTTCAAAGCATCCACAAAGAAATATATGGATATTAATGTGTGCTCTTTTCTCATATGCTTGTGGAATATGAATTATTTAGGAAAACGTGGGCTGATTTCTAATCGTGCTTTAACCTGGAATGTGTAGGCTGCAGTGTTTAGACTTTTATGAATGGTTGCAAAATTGTATGAATCAGTAAGATAACGAATGTGGTGATATTATAAATGTGTAAACCTGATAAGAGTTTTAATACATGGGTAAAGTTATCTTTCGTCACATGAAAATGCCTTGCAAGAGCATGGACATGCAGGTGGGCTCCGCCCCATCGACGGACGCTGATTGGACCAGCCGCCTGGGCGGCGTCCAAACGGACAGTTTAAAACAACGCGAGAGCGCGCGCTCTTCTCTCTTCTCTTCTCTTGAACTCTCTGGGCTCTGAACTACGCCTTGCGCGCAACGACCTGGAAGCCGGCCCGCTGGACTCTCACCGAGCCAACCATCGGAGGAAGTCTAAGACTGTGCCAAAGCCGTAACGGAGCCACGCGACGATTGCAGAGGAGAGCTTTCCCGGTGACGCCACGCAGCAGTTTCAAGTCTCCACACGAGAGCAACCGAAGGAGCCCGAACCGACCACGTGACACCGAAACAAAGAACTGAACTCACGCTGGAAAAGCGAAGAACCTCCAGCCTGCTTTAAAACCAAGCAAGTACAAACTGCATTCCTAATCCTGACTGAACTGGTAAATATGATCTGAATGCAGTAACAAAGCAAAGATTTGTTCGTGATCTTTTCCTGGTTAGTTAAGCTATGAAATAGAAAGAATGGTATTCTTTCCACAGTTAACCTCAAAACTCTTGTATGTATGTGTGTGTATGTTTGTGCTTTATTAGGTAATCCATTTATGTTAGAATAGCAATATCACGAATAAACCTTTTCCATTTTATAAAGAAGTGTCTCTGGAATGTGATTTGAAGTATTTTCATCCTTATTTGCCCAAAGATAACGCCTAGCTCAAACTTGAGAAATTATTAATCTCGCTTATTGTTACCGGGGCCACGGGAATGGAAGCGAGATTGTAATTGAGATTAACAGAATGTACCTTTTAGTGATTGCTGGACAAGCACTTAATAAGGTGTAAACTGTAGGTTAAATATTAATATGACTTTAATCAAGCAATATTAAATATTTAATAACTAATTCCCGGAGCTGAAACAATAGCTCTATATTAAAATTAAACTGGTTTCATTACAGAATGGTGGAGAATGCGGGCATTAAAGATTTAAATCTGATAATCAAACCAGAGACAACAGAAATATTTCTCACTTTTATCCGGAAGAATTGAGTAAATATAGAGAAACAAACGGTTATTTGTGATATTGCATTCTTGTTTGTGAAACACAGTGCGTTTTGAATGAAATAGATGGTAACTGTTAACTCGAGCTCGTTGAGAAGAAATTAAACTGCAGTAAATAATTAATAAAAAGTCGCTATACAGCGCAGGAGAGGCGAACGAGCGTGTTCCTTGTTGCCCCTCTCTTAAGGCCTTTGTGGTAATGTTTTGTTAGTGCGTGTTCCACTGCAAACCCAGCCACGTGACTCCCGGCTGTAGGATATTAAAGTAGCTATTTAAGTAATTCTCAGCCATTATTTGATCTCACACGAGTGAAATTCAAACGCACGGTGCTCAGAGTGACCAGGCGGTTTGAAAAAGGGAGAAGAAATTTTGCAATCGATTGAATTGTTTTGTTTTTGTTGTTATGTGTGCGGTCTAAACAGACAGATATTCGCATAATAGCCCGCCGAGGCTTTGATGATTTATAAGTAACCCGTAGATAAATTTATCTCGCCCTAAACGAGTGAGATTATATGTGCTATAGAAAATTCAAGTCTGAACAATGCTTGTTGACTCTGAAGCGTGAAGCACATTTTCCTTTTTTCCTACAGGCACTGAGTTGCCATAGCGACCAGTTTAGCCACGTGGAGATTTAGCCACGTGTAAGCTAATAGCACTAGCGCATATAAGCTAACTGAAACAAAGAAGCTTTAGCCATGCTGGTAGCATTACGGCTAGCGATTAGCACATAGCATTTAAAGCTTGAATGCAGTGTGTGTGGAAACGTGGTTCACAGCTAACACTAATTCCCTTTCTCTCTCTCTCTCCCATTTAAAAGACTAACGTATGTAATAGACTGGCTGCGTTAATGTTATACCCATTTATCTGTCTGACATTTTCACAGGTTGGTTTAATATACTGTTGATTAAAATTTTACGCTTTTGTTGAATAGTTGGTAGGTTTATTAGAAGATAAGTCATTATTATCTCAGTACCTTGATAATATGGTGAGTTTGATCTCATTCAATTATAATGGCTTTTATGATTTTAAAACACATCAATGGATAAGCGCTATTGTTAGGAATTTTTAATTGTTAATTGAATGTCACAATTGATTACAAATTAATTTTGCAATTAATTTCGTTTAAATAAAATAATTTTAATTCCTGCTTCCAGCAACAACAGTATCCATTTATGAACCATAAACGCTCTTATAATTTGACCACTACAATAAAACCTTAAGTATTATCAAGAGGGCCAGAAATTTATTTCATTTACAAGTAATTAGGACAGATTAATTATTAAAGACAATTTCTTTTGATGTTAATGACAATGAGGAATGAGTAAGTTTGAAAATTATTTTAATTACTATTATGGGAATCCAAAACTAGTGATTTAGAAGCTGTAAATTAATTTAATAATTAATTATGAATTCGAAAATTCTAATTACATTTAATAATTAATTACACTTCCTGTTTACATTTTGCAACAATATTGGTTTGTCAACTCAATTGCAGATTGCATTTGTAAATTCTAATCCTAAGTGAATCCTATTAATTTTAATTATAACATCATAAATTTTAATTAGAAACCACAAATTCTAATTTTATTAAGTTAAAATTAAATAAAGTCCTCTTTACTTAGGCCTGAGAGTAGATAGTGCTCCCCCCTAGTGTTGTGTTGGAGAAGTGACAGTGACACCATACAATCAAAGTCACTTCTCACCAATCTGGAGCATAAAACGCAACCTTAGCATAGCGACTCAACAGCACCACCTTGTGCCAACGTATTAGTTTTAAATCTTGGGAATAAATCTTAATTTCTCTTTTCTTTTCTCCCTGTTACTAACTTCTAATTTGACTTGTTTGCTTAAGACTTGGCCAGGGGAAGATCACGAATAGAGCGAAATGTCACAATTGAACAGATGTTTATGAAACTTGAGAACTACATTCAAACTGTTTATCATTTACCCTCTATTGTGAAATCCTACCTCTCCCAGTTAAAACAGGTGCAATGAGAAGATAGACATCGGCAAAAATTTTAAACACGCGCGACACACGCTGACCAGCGTTGCGGTGTAAAATCCTGCCATTCAGGGACAAGTACTGTCATTGCTGTTGTTTTCCTCCATCAAGGAGAAAATTGGAATAGCAATACCAGTCTTATTACAAAAGAGAAAACTTCGCCTACAATCCCCTGATTAGAAGCGTCCTTCTAAATCAGACTTAACAAAGAGAGAATCTGCTATTAAAGAGAGATCTGTCTAGTGTTATTGTCCCTGTGTACTCATTCTGTTAGTGTGCTTTTCTTTCTGTTTCCCAGCTGTGCTGCCTCTACGTGGGCTCAATTTCTACGCAGAAGCTGCAAATTACACGCACCCCACCACAGAGGACCACAGAAACAGAATCACACTCAACACTAGCATACACTACACTGTGCACATTTACACCCCTGTTGTTTTGTTTGTGTTTTTGTTTTGCTTTGTTTCCCATCCAAGGTCTGTGTCAGTTCGGTCCAAGATCCCCATCACCCGCCAGAACATGTCTCACAAAACAGAACATGTCGGTCACTGGGAAGGACTGGAAATGTGGCTAAGTGCTACAACAGACAGCATCCTCCCTAAAGCTGCTGAAGCACTCCAACATCAGACACAGGACCAACTAGATGACAACATCACAAGCATCATGAGACAAGACCCAAGTCAAAACTACAATCACAAAGAATTAGCCAAGATCACCTCAAGCTTAAGTCACACACTCATCGCCACCCTCAAACTGAGCGACAAGCACGCCGCACAACGCCAGCAGGAGCTGACAAGCGCAACGACGACAGAGCAGCGGAACGTGAAGCGACAGGAAGGGACCGATGAGGTGGAGCAAGGCGCCGAGGAGGAGATCAACAGGCTAAAAGAAACTCTAGAAGCTACCAGCCACGAAATGCAGCAACTCAAAGAGGACTTCGCTGATCGTGCAGACAAGCTACAGTATGCAGAGAAGCTACTAGAGAAGGCAAAGACTGACTTCAGGGACAAAAACAGCAGAATCAAGGCCCTCGAAGCTCATTTGGCTGAATCAAGAAACGAGATCAGCCGCCTAACACGACAGCTCGACTACGTCACAGAGGAGTCTGAAAGTTTCCAAGAGGAACTCAAGCACGCTTACGAACTACGCCATGAGCCGTCAAGAACAGGACGTGCACCAACCGCACCCCTGCCAAGCAGGACCAAGTCACCTGTGCCTGGACTGACACGTGAACATAAGACAGAGGGGGTGGTGTTAAAACAGTCACCAGCGCCGTCTGAAGAACTTTATATCACGACAGAACCAGAAGAATCTGCTGCAGCCAGCCGCAGATCGTCACATGGCTTGGACCTAAAAGATCTTGACAAGCTCGCCCGAAACGTTGGCAAATTCAACCCCAGCGTGCCAAACAGCCAAACGGTCCAAGCGTATCTGCAAGATATTGATTTCCATCTGGAAATGCGACCTAACGTTACGGACAAAGATAAACTCTATTTACTCCGAACGACATCCAGTCCTGAAGTACGCAGCTTCCTGGACCGGCAGCCTGTTAACACAAAGACTGATTATCAACGGCTGCGAAAAGCCCTCATTAAAGAGTTCGCCGACCCTGAGTCCGATCAAGGCTTAGTGGCTGCCCTGGAGACGAGACAAGGACGTCACGAACCTCCTCAAGCTTACTATAGTCGACTCAGACAAGCATATTTTGGAACTCGCAATGATTCTGACATGGAAGATGAACTGAACTTTAAAACCCTCTTCCTCAGGAACCTTCATCCTGGCATAAGCCACCATCTTGGCGTTCTCGCATGTCCACGATGAACACTCAGCAGTTGCGAGACTTGGTGCAAAAGGCCTACTACAAACAAAAGATGGCCTCAGAAAAGAGCGCAAAAACCCCAGCAGTTCTTGATTTCAACACGCAACACCATGAACTGGCTCTAGAGGGCACCCAACGCCAAGACAGCGCTAAGCCACCACACAGAAAGTGGAATGCACCCCCGTCCAACAGAGAACGATACTCACACGCTGACACCCGACCTGAACAGAGGTATGACCGATGGGATGGACCGCGTGGACGTCAACGCTCACCTGGATGACACTGGGAGAAGTCATGGGACCAAGCAAGGCCTCATGAGAATCAGTGGGAAAAGGAAGAGGAACCAGATTCAGCCTGACTAGCTGTCAGACGAAAAGGCAGTGACAAGCTGAACAAATCAGCCGCAGAAAACAGCACTGTCACCTCACTCTCAGAGAACAGCAAACACCCTGACTTCAGATGGACATGAAACCCCACCTGAAAACCCAGCAACAGAGTTAAACACTAACTCAACACCCAATACTCCAAATCACAGCAGCGTCCAACAAACACCTGCTGATGAAACTCCTCAAGTTCCTGAAAGTGCTGTCTCAGTCACCTGCCATTCCTCCGGAGAACACCAGATCAGGTCTGACATCCTAAACGTTCCTCCCAAACTCCAGCCCCTCAAATGACCAAAACGATGCCCTCACCACAGCAGGTGCATCACATGAAGAGTCCTGGACCTTTCATGCCATCCCACCCAACCCTACAGTGGCAGCAGTAACCCGCCAGCACGCCACTGGCGAGCACACCCCTGCCCTCCTGCATTACCATACCACCTCAGTTCGCTGCTGACGATCTCCTCACCCTCACATGCGGATTCGTCACACGAACCATGACAGCTCACATGTCAAACCCAGTTGAACATTCCATTTCCTACGGACCTGAACACATCCTCCGAGCTCCGCGAGCTCCACTCTGTCGACTACATGCTGCATCTGCAAGACGGTGTCCACACGTATGTCCCTGAGCCACTCACTGCGCCACAGCTCGTAGTACCTCACGGCCAGAGGGGGAGTATGCTGACACACGCACACGATGCACCATGATGGGTTGCCAGTGCCAACCGGCAAATCCAAACCACCGACAGGAAAAGGGGGAAGATCAAACCGACTGACACAGACCGACAACCATATGCACCACACAAGCATAATTATTGTCATTTTAGGAAAACATATAGCAACCATGCTTAGACACAACCCATATTCTCTCCTCCGCAGCACTGCTAGGACCAATCTAGTAGAGAGGAGTTACTCTCAATTTTTTTTTTTTATTATATAATTTTTTTTTTAATTAATTTTTTAATTTTTTTTTTTTATTTTTTTATTTTTTTTTTTTTAATTTACTTTATCGTTTGGTTTCTTTATCTCGTGTCTCACTTTGTGTTTCCTTTCCTCTCTTTCACTTTGAACCCCTTAACCAAACCTTGAATCCAGGTCCTGAAATTGAGATCGACTTCCGTCAGTAAAGTCGTTGTAATTCGCTGTGAGAACCGCTGTCGACCGATCGAGGCCACCCGCCAAAATCATGAACGACATGATACACGATGTAAGTTCCTCGATTGACAACGTAGCCATGAATAGGATTCCGTGCTACACGATACCTCTTAGCCTTGTTCAAAGCGTTGTAACCGGCCACTGCGGGCCCCGCTAGTCTCATCCAAACCCATCTCGCCCTTTCGGTAGCGTTATTCCCATATCGCAAACCCGAAACAGGTGATTTAGTTGTTTTAGTTTGCCCATTATCGACGCGTTAATAATGTTTACCGGCTCAAAGACGCCGTTGTGAATGTGGGATTACGGCAAGGAAAACCTATGTCAAAATCCACACTCCTAAAGTCGCTGCGTATTACGATAACAACGAACAGTTGTATCCGCCCCAAACTTAAAGATGGGCATGCTCACTTAGGACATTCACTCCCCTACCCGAGTAAACTCTGCGTGCGTGATAATACCAGGGCATCCGTGGTTTAGAATCCATTAAACCCGACACTAGCTACCCCCGAAACAACACCACGTTCTCAAGTTGAGGTAACGCAGCCGAAATCATCAGAAACCGATGGCTGGTCAATACCCCAGCACGAACAGCCACCCTCACATGCGATTAACACGACACCGCCACGCCGCATTAATTTGCCCAACCAAACGTTATGGATCACTGTCCCGAAGGCGCGATCCTCCATATTGACGAGTTAGCATTGTATCACCTCACCGACGATGAATATCAGGTTGAAATCGAAATCTCTTATTGAGTTGACACCGGCTGACAGCGCTAGAAGCTATCGCTCGCCTTCCGCCCGCCGCCAATTATTCGGTCCTGGTCTGCCGCTGACACGGCGCTTTGTATCTCTACTATCGTAGGATATGTTGTGACTTTGACACTGGCCTTCCTCCTACACAAGCGAGTGAACGCGTCGTTCAAGAGTCTCTCAACAATGCATGCGTCAGGCGTCCCTCGCCTTTTTCGACGTGGTACCCCGACCTAGAACCCGAACCCGAGAATTCGACCAACCTGACTGAGATCATGCCTACACCGCCTCGTCGAGCCCTTGACAATTAAAACAGTCAAAAATGACCCAATTGTCAATAATGATAAACAATGCATCCCTATGTCTTCTCAAGTTTCTAACCTGTTCCTTCCCAAATTACCCTGCACCAGGCTTCAGTCAGTGATAGGAATGATGTTTGTGTCTTGTATGTGCCTGTTCTTCCTGCCTCTTGTTCCAGGGCCTGACAATGTTCCATCAGGGGAACATCACCAAGCCCAAGGGGGATATGTAACGTATATCGGCAGGAATTCAACTGGCTCTACAAGTCACCAGAAGGGGGGCAGCTAAAGAATCAGCAACCCTCTAAAACCCCTCCTCCGCCTCAGCGCAAAAGCGCGCGTTTTCTTCCTATTATGGAACAAAGGAATGTGCCGAGAACGTTTCCTAAAGACATTCGTTCGTTTCATGACTTTCAAAGCATCCACAAAGAAATATATGGATATTAATGTGTGCTCTTTTTCTCATATGCTTGTGGAATATGAATTATTTAGGAAAACGTGGGCTGATTTCTAATCGTGCTTTAACCTGGAATGTGTAGGCTGCAGTGTTTAGACTTTTATGAATGGTTGCAAAATTGTATGAATCCGTAAGATAACGAATGTGGTGATATTATAAATGTGTAAACCTGATAAGAGTTTTAATACATGGGTAAAGTTATTTCTCGTCACATGAAAAATGCCTCGCAAGAGCAGCCGTGCAGGCGGGGCTCCGCCCCGTACCGACGCTCTGATTGGACCAGCCGCCTGTGGGCGATGTCCAAAAGCGAACAGTTTAAAAACGCGCGAGAGCGCGTGCGCTCTCTTCTCTCTTGACTCTTTTGAACTCTGTGGAACTCGTCGAAGCTACGCTTCCCGTTTTCGCAACTGCGCCCTCCAACGCGCGCCGGTCCTCTGGACGCTCACCTCGGAGCCAACCATCGGAGGAAGTCTAAGACTGTGCCAAAGCCGTAACGGAGCCACGAATTCGATGATTGCAGAGGAGAGCTTCCCGGTGACGTCACGCAGCAGTTTCAAGTCTCCACACGAGAGCAACCGAAGGAGCCCGAACCGACCACGTGACACCCGAAACAAAGAACTGAACTCACGCGGGAAAACGAAGCAAGAACCTCCAGCCTGCTTTAAAACCAATACAAGCAAGTACAAACTAAGCATTCCTAATCCTGACTGAACTGGTAAATATGATCTGAATGCAGTAACAAAGCAAAGATTTGTTCGTGATCTTTTCCTGGTTAGTTAAGCTATGAAATAGAAAGAATGGTATTCTTTCCACAGTTAACCTCAAAACTCTCGTATGTATGTGTGTGTATGTTTGTGCTTTATTAGGTAATCCATTTATGTTAGAATAGCAATATCACGAATAAACCTTTTCCATTTTATAAAGAAGTGTCTCTGGAATGTGATTTGAAGTATTTTCATCCTTATTTGCCCAAAGATAACGCAACCTAGCTCAAACTTGAGAAATTATTAATCTCGTTTATTGTTACCGGGGCCACGGGGAATGGAAGCGAGATTGTAATTGAGATTAACAGAATGTACCTTTTAGTGATTGCTGGACAAGCACTTAATAAGGTGTAAACTGTAGGTTAAATATTAATATGACTTTAATCAAGCAATATTAAATATTTAATAACTAATTCCCGGAGCTGAAACAATAGCTCTATATTAAAATTAAACTGGTTTCATTACAATGTGAACAAATGATGTTTGACCTAAGTGATTCACGTAGGATCGATGTACTTGATGTAAACATGTAGATCATCACACTTCTATTTAGTGTCATCACACCTGTGCTTCTGTGTGGTCGGTCTGCCACTCTTGATGATGTCTCTGCCGCGGCACCCATTTCTACCTCTCTTTTATCCAGTTCCATCGCTCTTCTCTCCACCTCTTGCTCTATTCTTTTCAGTTCTCTCTTCCTCTCCTCAGATGGAGAGCTTCTAGGTGATTTACGTGACTGTATGATGCGACATGAAAATAGTATTATTATCAGCTTTTTTATACTTTGCTGCTCACAGATCATTTTACATTCACATTCATTCATTCATTGGGAAAATCTTTCTTTTCACCAAAGTGACTTACAGTGAATTCAATACATTCTTCTCTGTTTAGCTCTAGTAAAGCTAAAGGAACGTTACTCATCCTGTTATCACTCTTCAGGAACATACAGCTTCTTATTTGTTTTTTCACATTTTAACACCCTGTTTTACACTCTGGTCAATTAGTGGCTAATTCGTATGAATTCATATGATGTCATTCCTAAGTTTTCATACGATCTGCTCACGCTGCAATGATGGTTATGTTTAGCAGTGGGGTTGGGGCAGGCCTTCATGCTCATATTTATTTATAAAAATCTATAGAATTCACATCAAATTCATACAAAATTGCCACCTCGTGAAATAAGGTTCTCCTGTGAGATCAGCATCCGATTCTTAAAATACTCCAAATGTTTTGTATAAATAGTCTTGTAGTGTCTTTGCATCATTTGTTTGAATGATTAGTTAACTGTGATGTCAGAGATCTCTGATACAATCTCTGAAGTATGAGTATTGCATTCTTCATTAAATAAACCGAAACCTCAATAGCCGTTATGTCAGCAGCAATGAAGGATGAATTCAGCTTAATTGAGCTACTTTGGACACTGAAAAGTAAGTCAAAATGTCTCAAATTACCTGAA
Source organism: Gymnocypris eckloni scoliostomus (assembly GCA_027564155.1). Lineage (NCBI taxonomy): Eukaryota > Metazoa > Chordata > Actinopteri > Cypriniformes > Cyprinidae > Gymnocypris > Gymnocypris eckloni. Next base: position 27,920,444 of record CM050433.1, read on the forward strand.
TTTAACCTACATAACTAACTGTAAAAGTGTAATAATATATTTACACATATTCCTCTTGTGTAAGTCACACTGGATCAAAGCAGCTATAACGAACAAATGTAAATGTAAAATATCGCATAAGCAGAATCACAATGTATTGTTGCTATAAACTATTCATAAATGATCATCATAGAATGTGAATTGCTTCTGAAGAATATAAAGCTGGATGTGGTAAACTGTATCAAATGTTTAAATTATATTTATAAATAACATGACTCACCCCTGATGCCCCCATTTTCACCTGCAAGTAAGAATACATTTGTGTCAGAATGATCAATAATACTTTGTCTGATATTTCAGGTCCAACAGTATAATCATAACAATAAATGATCCTTGGGTTTATAAAATGTTCTGAATAAAACCTTTACTATTTTAGCATTTCAATATATTTAAATGTAATTTTTTTTGAAGATTACACCCAAATAATATAAATGTCACAAATATTAAAGGTTGAGCTTTGAACCTGAATTATGCTTTATATATGAATTATACCTGTTTGTGTAGCTTAAAGAGAGCAACCATTATCTCTGTTATGTTTTACTTTCTTTCTTTTATTCTTCATTTATTAATTTAGAGTAATTTATAATTTTATTATTTCATTTAATCCATCATTTTACCATTTATATGCTCATTACATTTATTAGTTCATTGATCATATTATTTATTTTTTTATATTATTTTCCCATTGCTGTTTAGTCTTATGATTGTGTGTTGTCAAGGGATATTTGTCTTCATGAGTAAGAGATCAGAGAAGATCTGTTCTCTTTCATAGGTTCACTTACGCTGCGTGAGCTTCACGCTTTGGGAACGCCTCCTGCGTGACCGATGTCTGAAACCCTATAGAATCACGCCAATTCATTGGCTGATGGCGCGACGCCGCCCCTGGCGCACTCACGTCGTCAACCTATATCGGCGAATGCGCCATCTACTCCTCAGATTTCTCTGCCTTCACGAAGCGGTCATACTGCCCTTCGGTGTTGCGATTTTTCTGGCCCAAATACCATATTTCGGATGCGAATTATCCATTTGCACTTCGGCGACTGCCTACAGTGGAACTTTGTTCTCCTTGCGGTGAAGTGCCATGGAGTATCGCCGCTGTCAACCGCCATGCGCGCGATTCATCGCTCGCGATGACCCACACAGTAAGTGTATAAAGTGTTTGGGGTTTTCGCATGCACGCGAAGCGGTTTATGGAATCTCAAAATGTACATTTTGTGAGAATCTCCGTCTCATAACCTTCCGCTCTCGGCTTGAGGTGTGTGAAAAGGAGTCATCCATTTTTCCCCGTCACGCCCCAGAGGCCTCCGCGGCCTCTCGTGAGTCCGCGAGCTGGGGTTCAGATGTTGAGCTCGAGGAGATGGAGAGTGAGCAGACAGGCCTCGCCTTTTTTCTCCCTCCCTCACCCGAGCGTGTGCGCGTGAATTCACCGGTTGAATTCACGCATTATTATCTTTTTCCTAGCCCGAGGGCACGTGACACCATTTCCTTCGGGCTAGAAGATATACTGCAAACAGCAGCCTCCGACTCCGAGGATTTCGGGCCTGCTTTAGCAGATGCGCTCCCGCCTGGCGGCCAGGAGGCGCGGCCTTCAGCGGCCTACTCTGAGCTCGTGGACGTGCTTTCGCGCGCCACTGAGAAGCTCGCGCTGGATTGGCCCAATGAGCCCCGCGAGTCTCGGGCTTCGAAACTCGACAAGCGGTTCCTTAGCGGCCCAAATTCCAAGCCTGAATGGAGGAAGCTGCCGTTTTTCGGTGATCTGCATCAGATCTCCAGATCCTGGAAACAGCCGTTTTCCTCCCGCCTTACTAACGCGGCAGTCGCTGACTTCACCAACCTTGTGGGTTCTGTGGAGCAGGGTTACACCGCCATGCCGGTGGTAGAGGACGCTTTGGCCTCCCACCTTTCACCCTCTTTGGCGCCTTCCTGTAAGTCCCGCCCCCTCCTTCCGACCAAGCCGTGTAGGACCACTTCCGCCCTTATCGGGAAGTCCTATATCGCGGCCGGTCAGGCAGGCATGGCCCTCCACACGATGGCCATCCTCCAAGCCTACCAGGCGGACGTACTTAAAGAGATGGACGAGGGGACTGGTCTGACTCCAGAGGCTGTGAAGGAGCTGTGCAGAGCCACTGATTTGGCTCTCAGAGCCACTAAGCATACCGCTCGCGCCGTGGGGCGCTCTATGGCGGGTTCAGTGGCCACAGAACGCCATTTGTGGCTGAATCTCACCGAGATTCGTGAGAAGGAGAAGGTGTTCTTGCTGGACGCACCCCCAACTCACAGTCTGGGTTATTCGGGCAGGCGGTTAGCTTGGTAGTGGAAAAGTTCCGCTCCGCCAAGACGCAATCGGCTGCTCTTAAGCAGTTCATGCCTAGGAGGACAAGGGACCATTCTAGGGAGCAATCGCTAGCCAGAAAGGAGCCTTCTGGCGGGAGTGGCGCCCAGGCTGCGCACCCTCCCCCAACTACGGTTTGGGGAGCCCGTGACCGGTCCTTCCCTCGCCAGCGACCACGCAGACGGGTTGACCTGAAGCGGACCAACAGGCCTGCCGCTTAGGCTCCTCCGAGTCATTCCTGACCTTCGGGTCGGAATGAGGAGAGCCGCTTCACTGCCACGAGATGAGACCAGACCGCAAAAGCGTATCTGCCCGCCTCAAACGCGCTCTCCTCGCTCAAATCTGTCACAACCACCCCTCGAGGCTTGGTGTGCAGAACGAATTCACCCTCATTTTTCCTTGGTCTGGCAGTTGGGGGGCACGTTCGTCTTTCCCCCTCTACAGTCCGTCCTTTTGCCGCCAGCGGGCCACGTGTTAGGGGACACAGTCGGTTCTCTATCGCATTTAGAGTCTAGTCCCGGGTCCTAGTCAAAGTGACCCTGCGGCCTCGGCCTGGTTACATTCCCAAGGTCTTGTCCACATCGTTTCGCTCTCAGGTGGTCACACTTCACTCTTTCCATCCTCCTCCCTTTGCTTCGAGTTAGGATGAGAAACTTCACATGCTCTGCCCGGTTCGGGCATTGAAGCTGTATGTGGATCGCTCCAAGGTTTGGAGAAAATCCTCCCAGTTACTGGTGTGTTTTGGTGCTGGCCGCCGCGGGCTTGCCACGTCAAAGCAGAGGATTTATCACTGGGTGAGAGACGCCATTTCGCTGGCTTATGAGGCGCGGAACCTTCCTTCACCTCTTAAATTTACATTTACATTTATGCATTTAGCAGACGCTTTAACCCAAAGCGACTTACACTGCATTCAGGCTATACACTTGTATTGTCAGTATGTGTGTTCCCTGGAAATCGAACCCACAACCTTTGCGCTACTAACGCAATGCTCTAACCACTGAGCCACAGGAACACGGGTCTTAGTCTTCGGGCGCAATCTACTAGGGGCGTAGCCTCCTCTCAGGCTCTTTTTAGAGGGGAATCCCTGGAGGATATTTGTGTTGTGGCAGGATGGTCCTCTCCACACACCTTTGTCAGGTTTTACTGCCTTGACATTGCTCCAGGTTCTCAGATCTTGTCTGTTTGAACCGACCGTATGTTGTTGGTTCATTATTGGACCAGATAGGCAGCGTTTTTAGCTTGGCGTGTTTGGTATATCATTCCCAAAGCGTGAAGCTCACGCAGCGTAAGTGAACCTATGAACGAGAACGTCTCGGGTTACTCGCGTAACCCTTGTTCTCTGAATAGGGAACGAGATGCTGCGTTTGCTGCCAAGCTCCTCACGCTGCCGACAGGGTTCTTTTCGGCAGAGATATCTGAGGAGTAGATGGCGCGTTCGCCGATATAGGTTGACGACGTGAGTGCGTCAGGGGCGGCGTCGCGCCATCAGCCAATGAATTGGCGTAATTCTATATGGGTTTCAGACATCGGTCACGCAGGAGGCGTTCCTAAAGCGTGAAGCTCACGCAGCGTCTCGTTCCCTATTCAGAGAACAAGGGTTACGCGAGTAACCCGAGACACTTTTCAAGGTGTTTAGAAGTTTTGGGTACCAGACTTGCTGTTAACAGGTTTGGGTATTAGACAACTCTGCTAACTAGCTGTTCTGTTAGACATGATTGAACAATTATATGACAACTTGTGCTTGTGAAATCTTAAAAAAAAAAATTGCAGAAGGATATAAATAATTACAGGGTAATTAAGATGAAACACCCCAGATGAATATGGTAAAATTGAATTAATGTTTACCATGCTTCTCCCAGTCTCAGTAACTGTACATTAAGAATTAGCAAACAAGTTTTCTGAAATGTAATATTTAGCTTTGCAAATGAGGCATACATTTGGTGTATGTAAGTGGAGAATAAAATCATGCCTTTAAAGATATGCATTGAAATTTTAATATACTGTAAAAAAAATAAGTGCTTAAAATAAACACGTTTTCTGAAACAACATTTCATGAAAAGCCAAATAGCCCATATCTCAAAACTGACAAGTGCGTGAATAAACATTGTTTTTGACTGTGGTGTCGCCTTAATTATAATTATTAAAATTGGCTATTTGGCATTGCTAAATTGCTGCAGTGTATTTTTATATTTCCTGTGTTCATATGACTAAGCAATTATCCTTTCTCTAATTCATCACTCTCTCTTCTCAATCAATCTTGCACAATGGGGCAACACTGAGCTTCGGAATATTTTTCTGGCAATTTCCACAACCAACGTCGGCATCAGTGGCGAAGCTAAAGGTGGGCCCAAGTGGGCTAAGGCCCACCCACTTTCAGCCGCGGCCCACCCAATGAGAAGTTGATACCTTTTCAAACGAATTATATTTATTAAACGATAATAATAATAAACATATAGTTTACCTACAACTTCATACATATACTTTAAAATATATTTAACGTGAGTTTTTATGGTCAATTACAGTTTATTCATTTTAATTTTTCCTATAGGTGCATTGCATACGCTTGTCAAAAATTATGATTTGTCAGTTAGTCCCACCCACGTTATGTTTACGAGGTAAGAACATAGTAAAATGTGCACGTTTGAGAATAATGTGGAATTTGAAAATAGTGAAACAAACCTCAATCAGTCTTTAAAAAATATTGGATATCCTAAATGAAAATTAAGTCTTAGCACTGAATCTGGACCGCCAACTAATGAAACCAGACCACCGGGTGATGGATTTAGATTGGAAATTATGAGCGTGTTTAAAGCATCACAGTAGCATCGATACAGTGTTTGAATTGCTAAATAGATGCGTCCTTAGAAAGAAACACATTTGTGCTACATACTCTTCTGCACGGCACATCGCAACGGTTTTGTTTTTCATGTTCAGTCAGGGCCCCTGGTGTAATCGAGTAGCTTCCTCAATATGTCGCCAAACATAGGGCGTAATGACAATTATTTACAGAAAATAATAATAACAATAATAAGCACAATACATTCACATTCACAAAGTACCTCGTGCTGTGAACAAACCCATAATAATCAATAAACTAGCCCATAACAAAGGAGAAACATCCTTTCTAAATCGAAAGTGAAAGGAAAAGCGGTCCTTGCCTGTTTTGACGCAGGATCCTGAGCAGCAAGCTAGGTGTAGCGGATCGTTAATCCTATTTTAACAATAGGCTAAACCATGCGAGCAAACTCGTTAATTCAATGCCTATCAATCTCCCTCGGTGGAGTGTGACCCACGTTCGTCTGCCACCGCGTGCGCACCGATGTTCAGCCAGATGTCCACTCTCCAGCATGCGCGCGACCGATGTTCAGCCAGATGTCCACTCTCCAGCATGCGCGCGACCGATGTTCAGCCTGATGTCCACTCTCCAGCGTGCGCGCGATAACCATATAACATTACTTGATCTTTACCATCCAAGGCTCTGAGAATGTGTTGATGCTTTTACAGTAAATGTATTAATGCAGCCTGTTCATATTCATATTGCAGGGATAATATAAAGGACACATGATCAAACATGACATCCTGACATCATTTACAATTAACTATTTTCTTTAGAACTGTCCAAATTATTTGTATTTATTTTTTAAATAAAATAAAGACCGAGACAGAGACAGAAACAGAGAGAGAGAGAGAGAGAGAGAGAGAGATAGATGGATAGATTCTTACTTTGTCCAAAGAAAGTTCTCAGTCGTGTCTGTTTCTCCTGAACACTATACGAGTCTTTCTTCTCAATCGTACTGCTTCGGGTGTTTTGCAAGAAGTTTAACAGTTTCATTTTGACAAGAGAAGACATGAGAGAGATTTAGAGGAATAGAGTATCAGTTTCCAACAGTTCTCCTCAGACTAAACATCTGAAAACACTCAGACATCCTGCTCTTGAACTGAAATCATTTACTCACATCTCGTGTGTTTCCTTCATTTCTTCCTTTTCATGTAATAAAGTGAATGAGGACTTCAAAATAACCAAACAATCTCTATAAAATATCAGAACAGTCAAGACTCATGCACTGTATTGCAAGTTTTCCTTTGTGTGAGGAACAGACTGAAATCTGTTAGTTATGACATTTTATTTCATTTAAAGTTCAATAACTAGATCTATTTCTCAAGATCTGTGGCTTATGTAATATATTTTTGGCTTGGATAAAGTTTATGCCATACATCTAACATATGATGTATGGCATCTTGCTATCTGACAACAAAGAAATCAGCTCATATACAAGAGCAGGGAAAAAACTGACTGAGTGACACGAGAACAAAATACTGAACTGTGCCTTTCTGAACCTCCAGATACAGCATAACTCATTTAAATAAATTAATTCAAAATTTAATAAAAACAACATTCAATAGAATTTTCCATTAGTCAACATATATGACATTTCACACTCTATCAGAGACCAAATTTTATGTGCACAAAAACTGTTTAAAATGTATCATATTGCAAAAATACATCAAAGTAGCCAAACACATGATGTTCAACCTGGGTGTTATATCTTATCACACACTGTCAACAGCAGCAACCAGGCTGAAATATAACACTTTAAAATGACAAAAACAAATACTTCCCAAATCATGATTCGTCTTTTGCTCTATATCTACAAGTAAAGAAGAGATTCTACACGGTATGATAACTTACTTAATGATGAATGGCACACCTGAGCAGGTGCTGTAACCTGTGGATATGTTTTGATTATGAGGACAGGATCAGCTGGAAAACGCTTTTCAAGCTCGTGCGCTTCCGTGAGCTCGCTGCTGATTGGCTGCCTGTCAATGACGTGTCAGAGAAGCGCTCAAGAAACGCGAGTCTCAAAAGGGGGTTTTGTTTATAAGGCTCCAGGTGAAAAAAGAACAAAGCATGTCATTTCAATTGCACTGAAGGCTCGTGTAACCCCGGGACCAGGGGCGTAGCAAGCTTTTCAAAAGTGCGGGGATGGATGTGGTTTGTATGTTAACAATAAAAACTATGAATACAATGACAGAAGGGAACAAAAGGTATAACATAAAAGATATAAAAAGCTTCCCATTTAAATGAGTGATACTAGAAAAGTATAAAAACACACTCAGAACACAGAAAATAAGTCAAAACTCTGTAGTAACACACTCTCCTCTATGCACTAGACACTTTTCCAAACACTGCTATGTGTACACAATCCCACAAAAGACTCAGCAATATATGTATGTTTACATGCTCCTGCACTACAAATCATCTTGTACTGTTCCCCAGCTAGCTGCTTGACTCACGATGTTTCTCTCTGCACATGTACAGTATTTATGTGAAGCATTCGCATAGTTTGTATTTTTTATCTTTAGTTAGGGTAAACTTTTACATAGAGTTTACTTAGTCAAAATCTGACAGTAGGTTAGTTTTGTATAGGTTTAACGTGTTGTATGTCTGTATTTATGTAGCACAGTGGTCCTGTGAGGCACGATATTTCGTTCCACTGTATGTCCACACATGTAGCGGAATGACAATAAAGCTCAACTTGAACTTGAACTTGATTTGTGAAAATACACAACAGTAGACTTGCTAAAGAATCAGAATCAGAAATACTTTAATAATACCAGGGGGAAATAATTTTTGTCACAAACTCCAGATATACAAACAACATATTAAGAACAAAATATAAACATATATATATATATATATATAAAACTATATACATATATAAATGCAACTGACTAATGAACATATGACCAACTACCTCTCATTTAAAAGAACCAAAAGTGCTCTTTCTGCTCTCCTTACAGGAGACAAATTGTTCAGCAATCTTTTTTTCTGTTTACCCTGTTTACCCTGTCTTTATGTGCATGGCACACTGTCAGCAACACTGTTGAGGTGGATTTGGGTCATGGTGCTGTGTAACCATGTTTTCAGCCTCCGGAGGCTGCTGAAACTCCTTTCTGACTCTGCTGATGACACGGGCACAACTAGGAGGAGTCGGGCAACTGTTTCGACTTGGTCAAAGAGACCACGGACCTCTGGGGTCATCCCTTGAAGAAAACCTCTAAAAAACACTCGACATGTCAAAACATAAACAGAACATCTTCCCAAACACATATCAAGCTTATTTAAAAACCTCGAAAGCATAAACACTCATTCAAAGTACCTGGAAAAGGGAGATGTAAATAACCATAACCATAAGTTCCCGCCTCCTCAGCACGAGCTGACCGATAAAACCAAGAGAGGCGGGACTTAAGGCAGAACAGCCAATCATCAGCCGGTCACGCTCAAAGCCGGTGTCATGTTTGAGAGGGACACATCACCTGATATGATGACGATTCCCGAGTCTTTTTTTAGGCAAGACCTGTTTGGTGGGATCAGAACTGAACTGAACGTGAACTGAATGTGTGATTGTAGTCATGCTGAAGATGTTTGACTCGTCATTCGATCCTGTTGATGAAGCGGTTTAGTTTTCATGGTGACTGATCATCATTTCTCTTTCTGTGTTTTCAGTCAGCTCACAGTTGATTTGACTCATTCATCAGTTTTCACCAGAGTGGTTACACAATGTTGTCCTCTAGATGAAGTGCTGGAAATGTTAACAAGTGCTTTCTTGGCAGATTCGGAGAAACGATCAAACCATACTTTAGCAGGCAATGAAAGATACAGATCAAGTGACAAACCAAAAACAAGAACATTACATTTAACTGTTTACCAGACTGACCGGTCTTGAAAATTAGGAAAACTGAAGTAATTCATCTTAAAGGAGCCAATAATATTATCAGTGCTACAATATGCCTGCATTAAGCCAGAATGGGACACAAGAAGTGAAACTAAACAACAGAATAGGAAAATGAGAAAGTGCCTCATATGAAAATAATTTTGTATTAATGGGATATGATGTGTTTTCTGGCAGATGAATGATAACACGGCACAATTGTTATTTTACTGAACTGTTTTTACTCTGATTGATTAACACATCATTATTGGTGACCACTAGAGGGCAGGTTTATCACATCACTACAGGATAGTTCATTACTCACACTCATGCAGGTCCAAACCTTTCATCCACAAAACAAGACATTTAAAGACCGTTTAGATACAAACCGTATCTCTCAAAATATTATTTGTTTGTGTTTTGCAGAAGAGCGAAGATAATTCAGATTTAATAACCTGATGATATAAATGATCAAATTTGTATTCAGTAGGATATTAAAGTGTTTTAAAGCTTTTTGTAAAACATCAGTTATATATGATATGAGAACAGTTGTGCCAGATAGAGAATACATTATATTTAATAAATTATTATTATATTTTCAGAATGACATAATTTTTTCTCAAACATAGTCAGTGGGGTAAAACGCCCCCAGGGGGCAGTGTCAATTACTAGTTATTCTATTCTGAACATCAGATCCTTTGTTGTTTTTCTTCATCAAATTAATTCTATCTGGTTGGTTGAATAAAAATATTTGGACTTCATATTTAAAAATGTCCTCAAGTAAGCATCAGGTAGCTGGTTCATTCTATGGAAATGTCCATTGTTCAGTCCCTAGTCTTTACAGAAATATTACACTTGAAAAACAATTTCTTTATATTTTAAAATGAAATCATATGTTATTTGAACAAGTACACCTTCTTGAGCTATCAATGTGGCAATATTTGTTTTATTAATTATAAAGAATTCCAGCACCACAAACGGCTCGTCCCCACAGCCGTGTACAGAGGAAAAGTGCTTTATTTTGAGGTCAAAAACAGTTTTTCTACCATTTAAAATACAATAATGTATTTCATAACTATCAAATATATGATATAAATTCAATAATAAAACAAAATGCTGAATAAATATAAAATATATAATGAAAACAGTGGTCCCCTGGAGTTGTGTCATTGGAGTTACTGTTGAACAAAAATCTGTAATGTTGAAATATAAATCACACTGATGACATCACTTGACTTCATTCTTCCTATTCTCTAAACATCTATGAAAAAAGGCCCATGTTATGTCCACTATTTATTTTCAGTTATGATAAATTTTCTCATGTATCTCATGATTTCATATGAAGCTTTTAGTTAACATTACTGGTATGACCTATTTATTGTTAAAGAAATGTAAAAACAAACAAAAAACTATAATACAATTTGATTAATCTAAATTTAGTGAGTATACAATGATTGACAACATTGACAACAGACATTTAGTAAAATGCATTTTTCATGAAAATTGTCACTGCTGTTACTGTCACTGGTGTTACCTTCCTTATGGATAACACCAGTGGAGATCAGTATATCAGGTCTGATGTATGTCACTGGTGTTACTGGTGTTACTGTCACTGGTGTTACCTTCCTTATGGATAACACCAGTGGAGATCAGTATATCAGGTCTGATGTATGTCACTGGTGTTACTGGTGTTACTGTCACTGGTGTTACCTTCCTTATGGATAACACCAGTGAAGATCAGTATATCAGGTCTGATGTATGTCACTGGTGTTACTGGTGTTACTGTCACTGGTGTTACCTTCCTTATGGATAACACCAGTGAAGATCTGTATATCAGGTCTGATGTATGTCACTGGTGTTACTGTCACTGGTGTTACTGTCACTGGTGTTACTGTTACTGGTGTTACCTTCCTTATGGATAACACCAGTGAAGATCAGTATATCAGGTCTGATGTATGTCACTGGTGTTACTGTTACTGGTGTTACTGTTACTGGTGTTACCTTCCTTATGGATAACACCAGTGAAGATCAGTATATCAGGTCTGATGTATGTCACTGGTGTTACTGTTACTGGTGTTACTGTTACTGGTGTTACCTTCCTTATGGATAACACCAGTGAAGATCAGTATATCAGGTCTGATGTATGTCACTGGTGTTACTGTCAGTGTTACTGTCACTGGTGTTACTGTTACTGGTGTTACCTTCCTATGGATAACACCAGTGAAGATCTGTATATCAGGTCTGATGTATGTCACTGGTGTTACTGTTACTGGTGTTACTGTTACTGGTGTTACCTTCCTTATGGATAACACCAGTGAAGATCAGTATATCAGGTCTGATGTACTGTTATGCTGTTATCTTCACTGTGTCTTGAACCATTCTGGTGTTACCTTCCTTGATCTGATTTTGATTATTTTTACAATAAACAAACTGCACTTGGATCTAACCTTGTTTTCTCCTGATTCCCGTGACAGAATACTGCAGCCAGTATAAGATCCAGGAGTTTTTTTTCTTTTCTTATGTTGGGACTATGGACATAATGGATTACCCCTAATATTTAACAATATTTAGAAAATATATAATTTATAAATATAAGAAGCTAGCCTATAAACGACAAGCCAAAACGAATTAATTTAGGCTAAAATGAAACTAAAACCAAAGTTGAGTTTCTAATTTGACAAAATGTATTTTAATGCCAAAATATTATTTATGTAGCTACTTCACTGGCGTTCCAATATCTATGTAAAACAAAATGTTTTGACAGGTATGGTGATAACGCTTAACAGCACAAAATGTTTTTACTACATATTTAAACTGAGCAGTGTTTTTATTTCCATATGTTTGACTGATTTCATTATTGATGATAAACAGGCTGTATTATTGTCAAGGTAGCAAAGATTAACTGTCCGCGTGCATGCAGCGCCAGCGCAATCATTAGATTTGTTTCATTCTAACACCTACTCCTTTTAGTCACAAAGATAATCAGAATTGTAAAAGGTTTGCTTTTATTTGTGTACATTCACACCACAAACAAATGTTTGTGCTTCAGTCAAATAGGCCTAAAGAAAAATATGATGCTGCTGTCTGCCGTTTCCTTTTGCGCAGCACAAAAATGAGCCGAAACTACTTGCTGCTTGTTGCAGTTTTTTCTTTCGTTTTCTTAATTTATTGTTTAAGTAAAGATATATTTATATAGGCCTATTTATTCGTGTATATATATATATATATATATATATATATATATATATATATATATAGCCTATATACTCTCCGCTTGCAGAAGCGCTGCAGATGCGTGATGTGATATAACAAATGTTATAGTAGTATTTTAACTGGTCACAGACACGTATCTTTTCTAATTTAAGTAAATTCTTATTTAATATCTTGTCGGTTAACGATTAATAATCGGTTAACGAGCGTCGGCTGTCAGTTAGGAAAAATAACTGAAATGAGCATCCCTAATTTTAACCATTTGATGCTGAGGATCACTGGTGTATTTAGGACATTCACAAATTCAAACGTGCTTTGTCTGGCTTGAGCCAGAAATAGATGTGCTCAGTGCTTTTAGCCTTATATCACAAATAGTCAGTGTTTTCAACCACATACAATTTGGTTTCAGACATTTAAATTAATTACTAGCAAAACATACTTTTGTTAAATAGTAGGCTACAACACACTGATGTTTGTAAGTTTGTTAAATGTGGTGTAAGGAAAGCGGCAATAATAATCAAATTAAAATCCCCACCCCGAATACCCCTCGAGAATCATACAAGCAGGTATCATGCCGAATTCTGCACCCTGCCAGATTATGCACCCTTTAGTGTTGGTAGGTTTAGGAGTTAGTGTGGGGAGGGTTAAGATTAGGGTTGGGTTGGGATTAGGCAATCGGGCAGCGATTTCAACGAAGGTGCATAATCTGGCATGGGTGCAGAATTCGCACAACATCGGGATTGTGTTGTGTGTGTGTCACTGCTGTGTGTGTGTGCACTTTGGATGGGATAAATGCAGGGCACAAATTCCGAGTATGGGTTACCATACTTGGTTACACGTAACATGTAACTAATTTCGCCTGATACTGCAATTGCTGAATTGTATTTGTTCTCCGCAGTGCGCATGACGTCAGTTGGTGACTGGTTGACAATTTATTTAATATATTGTCACCTTGGAATTACAAGGTTCTATCTGGCATTTTTGTCAAAAGAATCTTATTCTGTGACAATTTATTTACATTGTTCTTTTTATGTTTTTTAAATTGTGTAGATTTTAAGTTGTTCATTTTAGGACTAATGTTGAGGAGATCAACTAATGTTAAAGTTGAGGAGATCCCCTCGCTATAGCCCCTTTCGCACCGAGGAGGAACCTTTTCATAGTTCATAGAACTATTTGTGGAAGTACCCGGATGCTCGCGCGTTCGTACTCCTTTTACGAGGAACTCCTTTACTCCTTTAACTCCTTTTACTTCAGAGTAGGGTCTAAACCTGCGCAATAGGAACTACCAGTGATGTAAGTCTACGTTGATTGGCCGAGCATGTGAAAACGCCGGTACCCGCCATTTTTAAAAAGCCGGATAAACACACAACAGTTTATTATTTACGGAGCAGTTTGCAGTAGGCTACAAGATGCAAAACAGCGATAAATGGACCGACGCCGAAGTTCAAGCACTTCTAAATATTTATGCTATGGAGGAAATTCAATGCGATTTCGAAGGAACCAAGATAACTTCTACACCGCATAACTTTGCGGTGCGAATGCAACCAGGAAAACGCCCGGGGGAGCCTAAAGTTCCCGGGGAACTAGCTGACCATCTAGTTCCTGTAACTTAGTTTCTAGAACTGTGCAGTGCGAAAGAGGATATGAAAGAGTATGAAAGAGACTTGTTCCCCATATCCCATATCACTATATCGAAACTGCTTAGAATGCAGATAGAATCTTATAATTCCAAGTTGATATGTTTGTGATGCCCTGCCATTTAATGTGATCTATTTTTATGTTAGTTGCATCTGTAACGGATGTATGCCAGTAAGGGCTGTGTGTAAACCTCACTCCTCTGACCTCAAATGAGGCGCTCTGGCAACTGACGCTAGAGGCTGTAGCCTTTGGCGTACCTTGTTAGAGCGCCCGCCTCCCGCGCCGGAGTCCTGGGTTCGCGACCCGCTCGGTGAGTGGGTGCGGACCCGCGTTGGGGGTGTTACATTGGTGCCGTGACCCGGACGGGAGTGAGGTTTAGGGGGGGTGAGTGTAACGGATGTGTGCCAGTAAGGGCTGTGTGTAAACCTCGCTCCCCTGACCTCAAAAGAGGCGCTCTAGCGACTGACGCTAGAGGCTGTAGCCTTTGGCGTACTTTGTTAGAGCGCCCGCCTCCCGCGCCGGTTCGCGACCCGCTCGGTGAGTTGGTGCGGACCCGTGTTGGGGGGGTTACACATCCTTATATACACGGCACAGTCATATCAAATTTTCACTTTTATGTTCCAGAGAAGAAAGTAGACTTAAAAGAGGTAGACTTAAACGGGTTGGTTTATTAGATATTTTAGCAGAAACACAATCGATAAACAGGTAAATAACAAATATTGAGATTTTAGATGTTGAGAATAAACATTTATGGATAATTTTAGACTTTGTCTTATAGATCTGGTTGAGCACACAAACAAGGGAAACAAGTTGAGACAGGGGACACTTGGAAGACAGCTTGGAGTACTTGCAGGCTTTAAGATAATTTAGATAAACTTGAATGAGGGAACTGAAGTAGCAATCGCGGTAAACTGGAACATCAAGTAAGCAGGGTGTAAGAGGTCTATCGCATCAGACAAGTCCATACAGTGACTGGGGTGCTTTACTTATAGTGCTGCTGATGAAGGTTGATCAGCTTGTTGTTAGTGCCAGGGAGGATGCTGGGAAATGTCTGGGATCAGTTGTCTGGTGAGTTTGATGATCTGATGAGTGAAGGAGAGCCTGACATGATCGTCACACCTAATTTATGATTTATAAACTTGTGAATTGATCATGGAAGGTGACTAATTTTTTTTATTTGAAACAATTTGAATGAAGCAGCAACCGCAACCTGTCACACACAACATTAAAGAGCATTAAAACAACGGTTTGAACTACATGAAACATTTGACATGAGATGTTTTATCAAAAATGGCATACAAATTCAAAACAGTTCAAATTTAAGTGCTTTGATTGTTTCTGAGTCTGTGTGTAGCAGTGCATTTTTTCATTATGTCTTTGTTTTTAATAAAGCACACATTCTGAAACAGAATTTATCAGGGACATGACTGTTGGAAGCCTTACATTGAGTCTATTATTTGGTTGAAACTGCTGGTGTATTTTATGAAATTCTATTATTTCATGAGCCTCTATACATCAATCAACATCATATACATCAAAATGTGAATCAATAACTTAATTCTTACAATTAGGAGCTCTCTCCAGTTTCTGTGTTCTTATATTCAGTTCCATCGCTCTTCTATTCAGTTCCATCGCTCTTCTATTCAGTTCCTTTGCTCTTCCATCCAGTTCCTTTGCTCTCTCACTTGACTGCATTACAATTGTATTTTTAGAACCGTTTTTAACTCTGTTTCTCATGCATTCTTTTACGTTTACATTCATTGAAAGAATCATGTTTTTATACACTGTACAGTGAAATACTAATCATTGTCATCCTGTCATCTCTCTAGGTTTTGAAACATACATCTTCATATGATATCTTCACATTCAGGTTATGGTTTCTTCCACTTTGCATCAGATAGCTTTTCTGAAACACTCCAATTGTTTTGTGAAACACATTTGCCTTTATGCGGTGTCATTGCATCAGTTTTTCATTCAGCAATGTGTCAGTGATCTCTTACATTTTTTAGAGCATCTGTTAAATTAATAAATGTAAATACCAAACTGAAAGATGAATATATTAAAACACCAACTGCATGAATGTGAAGTAAGCTATTATTAAGTCTATAAGCTTCATTAGCGGTGTCAAATATTTAAATATAAAATATATAACTTACACTTCCTCCCCCCATTTTCTTCTGGATGTTACAGATAAATCTGTAAATGTACAGCTACAGCCAAATGACCAACCACACTTATAAGGGTAGCTGTAAAATGCATTTGAAGAAAGCATGAATGTGAACCTTTGAGAATAAAACCCTTGTTGTTACATAAATGGTCATATCATATTACAAGTAACGCGAGTTACGTAATAATATTACTTTTTTCAAGTAACTAGTAAAGTAACGCATTACTTTTAAATTTACTAGAAAATATCAGAGTTACTTTTTTCTCCATTTATTGACTGAGTGCGCCGTGTGAACATGATCTTACTGTAGATCTAATCTAGACTAAATATGAATGTGTATTAATTCATCCCACTCGCAAAAAACAGATTCAGTATTCATCAAAATGAATTAAAACAGTGAAACACAAACTCAGAATATGACACAAACCTGCAATAATTAAATATGTTAAACAACACAAATATATCTAATCTCATTTTATTAACCGATGTGTTTGCTGCTGATCTGATGATCAGTTCAATCATACTAATAATCAAAAATGACTTTAGATAAACTATCATTGTGTTTTATTGCTGAAGAGTGTTGAACTTCTCCTGTGTTCTTCTGTACAGACGTGATTTACTCGTCCTTCAGTCTGAGGTTTATTCATTAAATCCGTTGGTGTGAAAGGACTTTACATTCACTATAAATAAAACTTCTTGTATTAAAAACAAACAATCAAGCCCTGCTCGTATTTAAAAAGTTATGTATTTCTTTTTCATAAAAAGTAACTAAGTAACATAATTAGTTACTTTTTAGGGAGTAACGCAATATTGTAACGCATTACTTTTAAAAGTAACTTTCCCCGACACTGCAAGTTACAACAAATGACATTAAGGCAGAAAACATGGAATGAGTGGTGGTGTTCTAAAATGTCAAAAAGATACCCAACCCTAACATCAAGCACAATATATTCAACTTCGCAAGGAAATTAATAATACCACTTACCTGCTTAACTGTGCTGTGAACAAGAACAAATGAAAGCAGAAAGCAGGTTAAGTAAACGGATAAAATTAGCTTTCGGTTTCAAAAACATATGCAAATACAGTAGCCATAGCAACTTATTCCCTGAACAGAAGCTGCTCGGGGTTTGTTTACTTCAGAGCTATCAGCGCATATGTGACCTACGTGTCCTGTCTGTGCAGTGTCTCTCTACTTGTAGTAAAGCTGTGGGTTTTATGTTATATTATAACTTTTCCATTTCTGAGCTGCTTTATTGATCAATGCCAGTGCTGACAGTAAGTTTCTGTCTGAATGTTTCTGTGTGCGTGTGCTATAATCAGTGTATGCAGCACCTTAGTTTAGTATGGTTATTGGTAATATTTTCTTATTTCATAGGCTCCACTTTTAACTGGCCTTTGTAACTTATTTTTGTTATGTGCATATCAGACATATAGACAAAACAAGATTTAGATCTTGGACACACACCAGAACACTTATGCTCACACCTTTGATTGGATGCCCAAGACATCCTGTATGTTGTTGTATGAATCTGTGGTATAAATAGGATAAAATATTAGCCATTTAGAACAGTATTGTATAACAAACATACTGGGTGAATCAGTCCTAATTTTAGAACAAAATTTGAGCTCTAAGAGTATTTCACAAGGGTTTTAGCACGAAAACCAGCTTCGAAATCTCTGAAAAGTTAGGGTTGCAATCTGCCTTGGAAAGTAAACATTTTAGAAACATTTTATGTTAATTTCCCTTTAATTTAATTATGTGGTTATTTTCATGTACAATAATTTACAGCTGATCTTGCATCCAGTTTGGTTTTCATTTACGTTAGCACAACCTCTCACTATCTGCCATAATGATTTAGTCTGTTATTTAAAAGCTGCAGAGGTGCAGAGGTGTAAGAGGCTGACAATTAGCTGAATGTTATACTTGTTTAATCAGCGAAACTTAGCCCATACTAGATATTAGATATTAATATCTTCATGTGAATATGGCAACATTTTTATTTAAGAAACTTTTATTTGACTATGGCAAAGGTATACCTTGTTCTACAATGTTTCTGTGATTAAAGGACTGACAGAGACCCATCAGCCAATCACAGTGGGCATAGTTAATAAGCTTGTTGATATCATCCATAGCAACCAGGTCTTAAAATGATGTCATAAAATGCTTTAATGGAAAGAACAATGTTCACATAATATTTAACAGAAAAATATCTTTATAGAAAAAAGTAACAGAACATTCCTGACATTTTATATAGACAAAAAGACATTATGTAGTAGTCTACAACAACAGAAAATAATTTATGCTACAAATATCTGCACTGAACAGCATCAAGAACAGAATACTAGGGCAGTTGTGTCCTAATGGTTAGAGAGTCGGACTTGTAACCTGAAGGTCGTGGGTTCGAGTCTCAGGTCTGGCAGGAATTGTCAGTGGGGGGTGAATAACCAGCGCTCTCTCTCCACCTTCAATACCACGACTGAGGTGAGACCCTTGAGCAAGACACCGAACCCCCAACTAACTGCTCCCTGGGCGCCGTAGCATTGCCTGCGACTGCTCTGGATGTGTGTTCACTACTGTGTGTGTGTGTGTGTGTTCACTACTGTGTGTGTGCACTTGGATGGGTTAAATGCAGAGCACTAATTCAGAGTATGGGTTACCATACTTGGCCACACTTCAATTTACTTGTGGTTAAGTAACTATTGCCAAATCAAATCACCAGAGTTGCCTAATTAGCTTATAATACATGACTTTAGGCTTCTTTATTGTTAAGTCACATAAAAAAACACGGATTGCGATTTCAACCGAAAGGCGCTCAGGGTGGTTGACAGGCCACTGCTGCACATCATCATGAAAGATTATCATTTACATCATTATCATAGAAGAAAAGAGAGAAAATCTCTGACTGCTATTGACTGAATTAATTTTGTAGTTTTAACAAGAATTAATCAATATTTAATTTATACAGTGAAGACTATACAATGTGATTTTACATTTGATTATTCCGTTTCCTTACCGGAACACCTACAAACTTGGAAAAAAAATAATAATTGTTTAATTAGTATCTTTGTTTTATTTATTTATTTGTTCTATTTACCCAGGTGTGCCCAGGTTACTCAGTATATACTACAGCATTTTTAAGAGTAGCATGGTTGTGTGCTATTCTGGACATGTTCTCCATCTTGTTGCTAAATCTCTGAAGATGCAGTCTGGGGAAAAAATACACTACATCAGCTTATATAATCACATACTCATTTAAGTCTTTGGTTGAATATTTTTTTCTTTTAATAGTTATTTTTCTCTGTAAATCTGCAAGTCCATCACATTTTGTCATCTATATCCTTTATTTATACCAATTCAAAACAACACCAGGAACACACAGGTGCATCTCAGAAAATTAGAATATGGTAAAAAGTTAGTTTTTCATGTAACATATCAAAAAGTGAAACGTTCATATATTTTAGATTCATGACATGTAAAGTAAAACACATCAAAAGTGTTTTGTTCTAATTGATGATTAGAGCTTACAGCTAAGGAAAGTAAAAAATCAGTATCTCGAAATATTAGAATATTTCCTAAGATTAATCAAAAAAAGGAAATGCAAAACAGAAACGTTTAAGTTCTTTAAGGTATGTTCATTTATGCACTCAATACTTGGCTTTGAGTTTTTCCACATCTCTTTGAAGCTTCTTGTTGTCATCCATTACTTGCCTCTCTCTGTCTCTGGAGACATTCTTTTCTTAATTTGCCTTTCTTTTTTCTATGGATTCCATTGTATGTTTTTTCTCAGCTTCAAATTCCATTTGAAAATAACGTTTAGCTTTCAGAAAGTAATCGAAATGATTTGTGAAAACGTGCTTTTTTAGATTGTACCATTTTCTCAGTAACACTGAACAACTCTTCAACATTACGATCAGTGTTGTCTAAGATGTGGTACCTGTATTTACATTTCCTAACACACTGATTTTGTGCTGCCTCATTGGAATTAACATTCTGCATGAATAAAACCATACAGTAGTCTAAAGACTCCTTCCGAAGATGTTACTGAAAGCTCGTAAAAATAATGCTCTTTACGTGTGCATCTTTAAGCACCAAGAGAAAGGCATGTGGTCCGGGAAAGACCAGAGACTCACAGGCTTCCATTTCATTTTTCAATGATTTTACTGTATAACTAAAATGAATGCTGATGTCAAGCGTTGTAGCCAATTGGATGGAGTTTTTAAAACTGATAACTGGTGTCCATTAACATGACCCTCTCTAAGCTCGCATGCTTTATGATGACTGGTATTATCGCTCACTGGGATCCTGAGGATTGTATCACATGCTTCATTCATAAGATTGTCATCACCACCAAGCAGTATAAATCTTTTAAAAACTTTTCAGTGGATTGTCTTGCTTCATGTGGAAATGCCCCATCTGTTAAAAAAAGGGTAAAAGAAAAGTAAATATAATGACAAATACATTTAGAGAGCAAGGCTAGAAAGCATCTTCTCTTATGAGGTCTAACTGTAAGGGTACAAGATATGATGTGATTTAACTCACACTGTAAACTTCACTGTAATATTTTTTCTTAAACTGTGGAGATAATTTTCAATAAAAACCTTAACAAATTTAATAAGGAAGACTATTCAAATATAAAAATTATATTAAAAATATAAATATAAAACTGGCTTATACAAAAGACAAATAAAGAGAAATTAATATTTTGCTTGACAGTTTTGCCATTTGTAGCCTACTTTTAATTGAATTTTAATTGAATTGTTCTTTTTAAATCTTTTTTTAAAGAGCTGCTTTGAGCTAGATGTGTTAAATAACCCCAAATAAGTAAATACATACATTGTTTTCCTTGATGACGTCCCCAGTTGTCCCCCCTTGTCGATGGCCCTGCTTGTGATATGTGGTCAAAATCTGTGTCGTCATCACCTGTGAATGAAAATGCTTGTGATTATGACATATTCATGTAGTTGATATTTCAACAGTTTAAAATATAGGTTACTCTTGATTTCCCATTAATGTAGGCTACCTAAAGGAGTCATGAAATTGATAAAGAAAATTTCCTTTATATTTACACATACAGTATAAGAGTGTATTTACACATATAGCCTACTCTACAATTAAAACACAATGCAAGTTTCATATCTCAAAGCTCCCTTGTTTAAAATGTGATTTTTTTAGTTCTCTTTCATAGGTAACTCAACACTGCGTAGCTTACGCATCGGGAACGTCTTCTGTGTGACCGAGTCTGAAACCAAATAGAATCACGCCAATTTATTGGCTGATGGCGCGACGCCATCTCTGACGCAATGACGTCGTCAGGTCATATTGGCGAACGCGCCATCCACTCCTCAGATTTCTCTGCCTTCACGAAGCGGTCACATAGCCCTTCGTTGTTGCGATTTCTGAACCAACTTACCCTTTGCGATCATCCATTTGCACTTGGCGACTGCCTCAGTGGAACTTTGTTCTCCTCGCGGTGAAGTGCCATGGAATTTCGCCGCTGTCAACCGCCATGCGCTGCTTTCATCGCCGCGAAGACCCACACAGTAAGTGCATTAAGTGCTTGGGGTTTTCGCATACACGTGACGCGTTTATGGGACCTCAAAATGCAAAATTTGTGACGAGTTCGTCCTCCGCTCTCGTGAGATCGCGGCCTCTCGTGGAAGCCGCGAGCTGGGGTTCGGATGTCGAACTCGAGGAGATGGAGAGTGAGCAGACAGGCCTTGCCTTTTCTCTCCCTCCATCTCCCGAGCGAGCGCGTGCGAATTCGCCGGTCGAATTTTTGCATGATTTTCTGTTTCCTAGCCCGAAGGAACGTGATTTAGTTTCCTTCGGGCTAGATGATGTTCTGCACACGGCAGCCTCCGACTCCGAGGATTTCGGGCCTGCTTTAGCAGATGCGCTCCCGCCTAGCGGCCAGGAGGCACGGCCTTCAGCGGCCTACTCTGAGCTCGTGGATGTGCTTTCGCGCGCCACCGAAAAGCTCGCGCTGGATTGGCCCGATGAGCCCCGCGAGTCTCGAGCTTCGAAGCTCGACGAGCGGTTCCTCATCGGTGCACATTCAAGCCTGAAAGGAGGAAGCTGCCATTTTTCAGTGATCTGCATCGAGAGATCTCCAGTTCCTGGAAGCAGCCATTTTCCTCCCGCCTTACTAACGCGTCAGCCGCTGACTTCACCAACCTTGTGGGTTCTGTGGAGCAGGGTTACACCGCCATGCCGGTGATTGAGGATACTTTAGCCTCACATCTTTCACCTTCTTTGGCTCCTTCTTGAAGTCCCACTGCTTCCAGGCCTTCGACACCCCATCTCAGGTATGTCTTACACGACACTCTGATTCCTCTGTTGCACTTC
Source organism: Gymnocypris eckloni scoliostomus (assembly GCA_027564155.1). Taxonomy (NCBI): domain Eukaryota; kingdom Metazoa; phylum Chordata; class Actinopteri; order Cypriniformes; family Cyprinidae; genus Gymnocypris; species Gymnocypris eckloni. Next base: position 27,942,889 of record CM050433.1, read on the forward strand.
CTTCACGAATGGGAGCGCCTACCCGGTATCGCTGTGGGTTCTCCGCACACCAACCGGTTACACCCTTCAGTTTGAAAAACTCTGCTTCGACGGGGTTCACCTGACAG
>CM050433.1:27943095-28019969 GCA_027564155.1 Gymnocypris eckloni scoliostomus
ATGTGTGAGAGAGAGATGAACACCATAAAATAAGAACTGGATGGTGGTCGGCTCTAACAAGGTCAAAAATATCAAACCATTTCAGCTAACAAATGCTTTCTCAAAACGCATACTTCTAAAACCACCTCGGTGTCAAAGTGAATTATAGTGGATTCAACTCAAGTTCACACACACAGGTGTTCAAGCAGAATCAGTTTATCATTCAAAATCTTTTGAAATGTTTCCACACTATTTGAACAATGCATTTGCAAGGCCTTTTTCCAGCCAATTTTGAATAAATTCAGTGATAAATCATTCAGAATGATTTGTGAACCAGTCTGAGTCATTGAAAATAAGGAACTCGAAAAGACAATTTACTCATGAATTGGACTTCATGCCTTCTGTTAGTTTCGATCTTCAACAAATTGTGGCATCACATAAATAAATACACATACTTCAATTTAACTCAGTTGCTGTCTTAAAAATAATTAATCTTTCTGTACAAGCGGTTTCAACATATGAAACTGACTTATAAAAAAGTTGAATCTCACATCACAAAAAAAAATGTAATTGGTTATATTATGAGTTACTAAAACCAAATGACCATGACTTGATCACTTTTTTTGCACACAGTGTAGGAATGTCACTTCTCACATTGAACCCTCAAACAACTTCTCATGAAACAGAGAAAACGGTTGAAAGCTAAACCTGTGCCATATTCAAATCTTGTTTGGCTCAGAGGGTGAGAAATAGTGCTATTTGAATATTAATATAGGCAAATATCTTGGTGAATCTCTCTGTGTTGAAGGATTAATTCATATTCAAGAACTTCCTAAACTTTGGACTCTTCAAGGCCGGGTTTGAGAAGAGCCAAAAACACAAATCTCAAAAATAAACCTAAAAGCAGCTGTACTCAAGATCTGGCTCACTGGATTCTCAGAGAGAGAGAAATTAAACCACACTTTCTCAACACACACTTTCTCAACACACACACTTTCTCAACGCACACACACTTTCTCAAAACACACACACTTTCTCAACACACACTTTCTCAACACACACTTTCTCAACACACACACTTTCTCAACACACACTTTCTCCAATCACACATAGTCCTTTCTCTTTTATTTGGTGACCGCAATCAAACCGGGGGCTTTTAAAAGCTTCTCTGTAACCTGCATCACCTGCCTTCACTAATTAACACAAACTCACATCAATTAACCCATTAAAGATTGTGCCACAACTTCAAAAGAGGATGACAGAAAGACAAGAGTCAATGTCTTCACAAACTGACAAACAAACATATATCCGATCAACTTAATTAAGGTCTTTCTAAGAATAAAGTATCAATGTTCAGGTCAGCTGGTACAGGCTGTGAGATGAATTAGCACTTACACATCTTGAGAAATTCTCAGAAAGAAAGCTGTGATTAAGAGGTTAGTTTTATCTTTGAAACGTCATAGAGTGATTAATACTTTAAATACTTTAACCTTTAACTTCAGTGATAACTGCAGACTACTTGAGTGTGAACCGCAGCGAGCAGGGCTTTGTTCGTTTGATGGAAAATTAAACGCAATAAAATACATATTAAAACTAAGTGTCAAGTAATTAAAAATGTGTAGTTAAAAAAAGAAAGAATAACACACACACGCGTACTCACACACACACACACTATATATATACTGCATATTGAATTATACATCCAATGACTGATGTTTATTTTAATTTATTTAATAAAATGACATATTTTTCATATTTGTAGTTTATTTATACTGAACATGAATCATTTAATAATTTAGCATGTTTTTAGGTGATTTATTAGTTGTCATCAGGAATGTAGGGTTATGTGGCATGTTAATATAAACTTTTAAATACTAATTTAAACAGCATCTTGCTGTTAATTCAATGATCATGCATGCAGTGTTTATAGCCTTATTTTAATTGAGAATCTACTTGGAATATTCATACTTTTTTGTCACACCATGTTGAACATTTACAATGAACTTCTGATGTCAAAAAGATAATAAAAAATACCACCTGGGAACCAATTACAGCACTTAAGAAATACACTTTCCCTTCTCACATTTATATACATTTAGTAGACATGTTGTCCACAACCCATATATAAATATCTACCAGTCACCTGTCTATATCTTCAAATGCATTAATACATACGACATGCAAATTCAAGAAAACATGACAATTAATGTCAGAGATCAAAGGAGAGAGTCACATACAGATATTTATATTACATACACAGTACCTTTAAAATGTCGGGTGCTAACAGCAATCCAGAGTGCTGTTTAAATCTTTAATTTTCAGAAACCAGAGCATGTGTAGAGTAATTTGATTTGAACAACAGCCTGGAGCAGGAGAGAGAGAGAGAGAGAGAGAGAGAGAGAGAGAGAGAGAGCGAGGAGAGAGAGAGAGAGAGAGAGAGAGAGAGAGAGAGAGAGAGAGAGAGAGAGAGAGAGAGAGAGAGAGAGAGAGAGAGAGAGAGAGAGAGAGAGAGAGAGAGAGAGAGAGAGAGAGAGAGAGAGAGAGAGAGAGAGAGAGAGAGAGAGAGAGAGAGAGAGAGAGAGAGAGAGAGAGAGAGAGAGAGAGAGAGAGAGAGAGAGAGAGAGAGAGAGAGAGAGAGATACCATCCAAATGAAACCATAAAGAGTTGATTGAGTTGAACATCACCATGAGACACACGGCGTGATTCATGATTACAAACACAATCCATTATTCACTTAAAGAGTTGTTATTGCACTACTGCGATTTTTGACATTGAATAACCCAAGAAAAAAGAAATGAAAAACAAAGGAAATCAGGAGGAAGGAAGGACAAAGCAAAAAGAAGGGGAACAGAAAAGTAAACCTGAAGAAAGGAAGATGAAAGGAAACAAAACAAGAAAGAAGGAAAGTAAAGTAAACGAAGAAGAAGAAGGAAAAGAAAGGAAGGAAGAGAACGATGATGGGAAAAGGCAACAATAAAAAAATTGAAAAGGAAGGAAGGAAGAAAGGAGGAAATGGAAAAAGAAAAAGGGAAGAAAGGAACAGAAACAGAAAGAAAGGAAAGGAAACCAAAAGCAAAAAGAGGGAAAACCAATAAGAAAGAAGGAAAAAATGGGAAGGAAGAGTAAGAAGATGGGAAAAAAGAAGAAAATTATGAAAAAAAACTAAGAAAGGAAGAAGGACAGTAAGAGAATGAGAAAGAAACAAGCAGGAAATAAGAGGAATAAAATGAAAATAATAATTAAAGAAGGACGAATGAAATGAAAAGGAAAGAACATGAAGGAGGAAAATGAAACAAGAAGGAACCGAGGAAGTCAGATGGAAAGGAACAGAAGGAAGAAGGAAAGAAAGTGAAAGGAGTCAGTAGTAATGATGAGGTGGTCTGTATTGCTTACATTGCAGTGACACATTGATTCATCAGCTGTACACTGTTGTGAGGTTATGTACTTCATACTAAAATAGAACATTAAATACACCTTCATTTCAAACATAACATGTGTTTACTGGAGCTGCTGGACGGTTTCATCTACTGAACATGCCTTTAATGATGAACACAAGACTGGCTAATGAATGGTTTTAATCAAAACCTTAAACAAATGGGAATAGTTTACAATTCTTTCTTATAAGGCCACCATCTCGACCAATCAGTTTGAGTTTCAATGATGACATCATAATAGCACATTAAGTTATATCATTTCCAATCCACTCCCACTTCAACAAGACAAACTCAAACTCAAACTCTACAATACAGCACATACTGCCACGTGCAGTACTTTACCCACAATGCCAAAGCAGTGGCGTGCCACGTATATCACTGTTCTGCGTTGGGTCGCGGGTTTCAGAAGCAGCATTATAACAGTGTGAAAAGTACAAACATTCAGTGTTGACCTCTACATTGAGCAGAAGCCATTCCAAAATCAATCCCAACGTTTGTTATTTGAGGCACCATGGGAGAAACTCCTGGACTGAAACCTTACAGTTGAGCTTCATTTCGTAACAACTGGTTTAAATGATTGAGGCGATGGATTCGCAAAAATTAACCCTGTGCGCGACCCGACAGATACGAGGGCCCTTTCATCGAAAAATAACCTGTATAAAATGCAAGATAGCACACCACATTGTTGTCCGGCTATTCTAAAACGAAACAAATTGGATACACAACGCAACGTTTTACATTTAGTATTGAATTCTAACGATTGAAATACAAAAGCTACTGCATGTACGTGTCCACCCTGTTGTAAAATCATCAGCAGCCATATTGAAGTAGTTTGGAGAGACTGGAGACCTCTCAGAACCCATCTCTGTCCTCTGGAGATGATATGAAATGTGATGTCGATTGTCATGGTGAAAATGTCTGATAAGACTGGGAAACTGCTGCTAATGTTCATGCAAAGAAAACGGGTATTTAAATGGCTTTTGATATCTGATATTTTGATAAATGGTTGTTGTTTTTTTAAAGCAGCACCTGAATATGTCAGCTCTCAGTGTCCAACAGAAGGCTGGAATATCTTACAAGGGTCAATATACGATGTCAAAGCTGATAAATGTATGCTAAAAATGAAATCACGTTTGATTAATGTTAAACAAAAGCATAATCTGAGCATATTTCTGCATGAACTTAAAGCAACGGTTCATGCCAAAAATGTAAATCCTCTACCCATAATATTGCTTTTTCAAGTGGAAAAATGTATCTTGTCTGAATCAGGAGAGAAATATGCACAGATCAAGCACTATTTACAAGCGAAAACAGTGCAAAATTGTGATTCAGATTTTGATGTGCGAGGACAACAGGCATGGACTCTTTCACTGGATGATGCATTATTATGGGTTATACTACGGGGCCGTTGAATGCTTGAATCTGATTGGCTGTCCGTTCTGAGGTGTGCAATTATTTTCAAGGAAACGCACGGCGAACGGAGTACCAGGCAGCTCTCTCGACTGCATTACAGTTCCGTATCACTCCGCAAAATAATTTCTAATGGTTATTTCAAAGGTCTTACAACAGAAAAATAGAGGTAACATTAATCTCTCTCTCTCTGTCTCATAACTTAGTTATTAACTGCATTAGTCTGCTATCAACGACTCAAGCCTCCGTTACTGTTTAAAATGACCTTTTGGAATTAGCAAGGGAGGCGTTGGATGAGACGTGGAAGAAATAATCCTACTCACAATAGCGATTGAAGTAGAAAAACCGGACAAATGCCTTGAAATATATCATCTGATCGATGTCTTGAGGTGGCAACCGTATAAGCGAATAATTGACTCCGAGCCGTTAAATTATTAGAAAAATGCACACCCGAGGTGTAACGGCCACTCCGCTTCGCGACCGCATCACCACATCGGGTGTGCATTATTTTTCTAATAATTCAACGGCCCGTCGTCAATTATTCCTTACTTATCAACTCGTATAATTAATTGATAGACTGGAGTTGTGTGGATTACTTGTGGATTATTGTGATGTTTTTATCAGCTGTTTGGACTCTCATTCTGACGGCACCCATTCACTGCAGAGGATCCATTGGTTCTCAAGTAGAAGCAAACTGATCTATTTCTTGGATAACCTGAGGAAACCGTTTTTGGGTGAACTATTCCTTTAAGTGGAAACAAATATACATTAACATGCAGTGCCATATAAATGTGTTACTTAAAAAATACAAATCATTTAAATAATAATAATAATAAAAAAACAACTGTGTTTCTGGGTGAGAATGAGTTAGAAAATGAGAGCTCTGTTACATAAACAAACAAAAAAATCATGTATATTTCATCCCTTTATTAAAATATTTAGTACACGGATCAAATACAGGTACAAAACAAAACCGTACAACTTAAATATTATATGTTCAATTTACTGTGTACTGCATGATGTTTATTCAATGAAGCTAATCTTTACCTAATACTAAAAACATCAGACATGTATGTTTGAAAGACTACATTACTCGTCTTTTTTTTTTTAAATGTAACAATTAAATGTGAAGAGTGGGGTTACATTACAACAAACAGTGGCCCCAAAACATATTTGGACACATCTGACACAGTTAAAAACCTAGTATGTTTTATAATATGGTTTTACAGTAATGGTGGCTATATTGCTCATACATGGGATGTGGTAGTGGTATGTTCCTAGTTCAATGTGATGAACTGCACCAGTTTGAACTGGAAAATGACATTTTTCAATGACATTTTTAAGTGTGACGCAAGTGTCCAAATACTGTTGAGAGCCACTGTAGTTCTCAGATCTGGGGCATATAATAGATCAGTGTGGAAATATGAATCTTTTTAACATACAATGACTTTAAATCAGACATTTAAATCTAATGAAGGATCTCTACACTAGGAGATCTAGATGAATAGGGGATTGTGGGATTGGGTAAACAGACCTGACACATCCGACACCACCTGGAAAATCTCCATCATGGCCGTCGCATTACTATATTCGTGTTTTGAGGAGGAAACTGCACTATTTCAAAGGCACTTCCCAGATCTGACAATAAATAAATAAACTCCTGCTGAAATTTAGGTAGTAAGCACGTCTATTCCCTTCGGACAACACCAAAATATGAGATTCGAGATGAGATTTAGTTTGCGAGGAACAAAAGGTGAGGATGAGGTGCATGCTCTCGACCTGCATTCGTTTTAGTTACGCACACCTTTCAAGGGTGAAGGTACAGCATGCAAGGCTGCCGCAGAGAGTCGGAGTTTCACAAACACAAAGGCAGAAAATGACAGCGACAGTGCTTGTACCCCTCAATGGCTTCCTGTAAAACAGCCTCACTTCCTGTCGAGCGACAGAAACGCCCACATTCACCCTTAAATGTTATATAAACACTGTTCTCTATATTTGTATATGTATAATTAGCTTAGTTACTTTTATCTCTGACCATGCAAGACTACAGGCAAAGGGAAACGGGTGATTAGCTGTGATGTGGCAAGGTGTGCAAATACTCCCTCTACTGGCCGTCAGTCCCACTCTGAGAACGCCTGTACACAATTACATATATACAAAAGATAGGGGGCGCCATTGTACATATTATTTTATCGCACAGAGACACACCGGCCCGTCCGAGAACATCCGGAACAAGCAAAAAAAACATCACAGAAAACAAGGGTTGATCGGTGCTCGTTAAAATAAAATCCCACCCTGCCACATCGAGGGAAGCACAGAAAATCGCAAGGTATTAGATATCAGCCAGTCAATGTACACTTTACACAGATTCCCGATGTTTTTACTTCTTTTTCGAAATCTTATTTTTTTGTATGCCATATAAGGGGGATTCAAAGCAAAGCAACTAGTGAAGATTCATAAACATACACATTCAGACGTTTCTTTGAATGAAAATGCATAATTGTCATCATTTACGCGCGATACATTATTTTATTTGTATATATTTACTTGTTTTTGTATTATTATTTCTTAATTACACTTCTTCGAGGTTTGTGGATTTGGGGTTCGCGGTGCCGCTTCACCTTCTGAAGAACATGGGGTTGCGCAGGCAGGCGGTTAGTCACCTGCAGCACCCCAGCGGTCAGCGGTGGTCTCCAGGCTGCTGTCGGTGTCGGAGGCCAGGGTCTGGTCGGTGGACATGGAGGAGATGTCGTTGACGGAGGAGGAGGGGAGGCTCGCTGTTCATGGCTGCACCTGCGCTTAAGGGAAGTAACGGGAAAAACGGTTACAACGAAAAAAGAAGCACAGCCACAGCACCTCTACAGGGCAAAGAGATACTACAAGCAGATGTTCAAATATTAAAAAGTACAATAACGATAAAATATGTACAAATATCCCACAGGGATGAAAGTGGGTTGTTTAAGGGTGGAGTCCACGGACTGGGTTTGGATCTGAGGTGATATTGTAGGATGTTGAGACATTTATCAAAAGCCATTTATATAGATATCAACAAATCTAAAATGCTATCTTGAACACAATGAGAATAAACTACTTTTTAATGAAAAAAGTGGACCACAAAACCATGGACCAAACCAGTCATAAGGGTCAATTTTTAGAAATGTATATGTATACATCATCTGAAAGCTGAATAAATAAGCTTTCCATTGATGTATGGTTTGAATAATATTTGGCCGAGATACAACTATTTGAAAATCTGGTAAAAAAATATATATATAAAATAATTAGATTTTAGGTTTTTAAAGAGGGTCACATTTATTTAGGAAATGTACAAAATATCTTCATGGCACATGATCTTTATTTAATATCCTAAAGATTTTTGGCATAAAATAAAAAAACTATAATTTTGACCCATACAATATATTGTTGGCTATTGCTACAAATAAACCCCAGCGACTTATGACTGGTTTTGTGGTCCAGGGTCACATATATAATAATACACATAATAAAAATACTTAATATTAAGATAAGATAGTATTTACACATTATACATAAACATTACAAGATTATTTAAACAAATGTATTTAATTAGACATTGAATAATAATAATAAATATATACATTTACAAAAAAATATAAACGAGTGTAAAGTATTGCCTTAACTTATTCATTATCTAATACATTACTATAATTATATTACTAATTATATATATATATCAAGCATTCTACATTTGTAAAAACATACCTTTAAAAAACACACAAAACATTATACATATTTTACACCACTAGGTGGAGCTAATGCTCTACATGAAGTAATAAATAAAGGCTCCTGAAAAAAGGACAAAGTGTGCCTATTTTTCATCATCATGTTTGAGAGTTGCACTGACTGCTCTATAAATCCACAACCCAGAAAACCTCCAATCCTTCACCGAGTCTGTTTGAACAAGAGCTCTCCCCAATCCAATAACCTGCAAGGAGATTGCTTTTGATAAAAACCAAACGCAAATAACCCCTTAAAAAGCTTCCTACGATAACATAACAAGCTAATCTACTTGACTGACGGCCTACATCTTTCCTTTTAATAGAATGCAGCTCTTTAATACCCATTCGGTGCTGTGAGCATGATTTATAATAACTTTATAGTACACTTCCCACATCCTCATTTGAGATTCATATTTCAAACATGCAATTTTGGAGCGTGACTGCAGAGTAGGGCTAGAGCGAGAACAAAAAAAGGACAATATGATAAATGATGAAAGCAGAAGCTACCCTTTAAAATGAGAAGAAAAAATGAAGAGGGTGTGTGACATTGTCTCAGCAAGGGCTGTTATCGCTGTCAGCTTTATGGTCACTGTCATCTCTCTCTCTCTCTCTCTCTCTCTATAAAAATGTGCCAGACCAGCAACATATGATCGCTAGTTACACATCACATCACATTGAGAGTGTCAGTTACCTCACAGCAGATAAAAACAGCAATATTTACACACAAAAATCAGAATAGATGACAAAACCTCTTCACATTGTCCAGAATTCTGTTTTCTGCTCACCAAGGCTGCATGTATTTGATCAAAAGCACAGTAAAAACAGTAATTATTATAATTTAAAAGATATGTTTTCTATTTTAATATATTTTAATATTACATTTGTATATTTAATATTTCAGTGTCACATGATCCTTCAGAAATCATTCTAATATGCTGAGTTGCTGCTTAAGAAACATTCCTGATTAGTTTAAATTTGAATTAAATCCTTTTTTATTTTATATTTGTATGAAAACTGACTTTTTTCTGGATTTTCGATGAATAGAAAGTTCAAAAGAACAGCATTAATTTGAATATATACAGAAACATTTAGTAAAATTCTAAATATTTTAATGTCACTTTTGATTTAATGCATCCTTGCTGAATAAAACGTATTACATTATTTTATTACTTTAAAATCTTATTGAGCCCAAATGGTGGTGTACGTTATGAAATGTTCAATAAATAGGCTGTGTTGACATCTTTTAACTTTATCTTTTATCTTTCATTATATAGTTAAAAGTTTAAAGATACAGTAAATATCCTATATACAGTATATATATATATATAATGTCCTGTAATATTTAAGAAAAAAAATGTCAACATGTACAGAAAAAAAAGTTTAAATATACAGTACATATACTCCTAAACCTAATTTTAGACCTCTTTAGACCAGGCCTACTACTACTACAAAAAAAGACCTATTTAGGCTAGGCTTAGACTGGATTTTGAACAGGTAGTTTGGACTAGCTTGTGTTCTAAGATGGTCTATACTGATTTTCTGGGTATCTAATGCCCATTTCCTCTGTTTCTATCTCACAAACTCTGCCCTTCAGCTCCTCTTGTCATGTTATCTTTACCCACAAATCCCCTCACAGTAAACCGCATCATGTATATCCCATACATGTGATGTAGACAGCTCCAGCGTCCCAGAGACCTCCATAAATCTCCCGCCTATACTGCAGCTTCTTACAGTGCAGCATCTCAGACTCCCAGATCCTTAATAAAACAGGAAGGGATTTATAGCCAGCATTGATTTGAACCCCAGTCCAGTTCTGCGGGTTTAACTAAACACACTGAATCACTGTTAAGTACAGGACACCACATCAACAACCCCCCACTGCTGGTGCAGGACATCTATAAACACCATCAAGCATCTTTATAGTCACGTGATCAATGTATGTAGAAAATAACCTGCCGTTTTTTCATATTTCTTCTGTAGCTGTCAGAAAAATACAAATATAATGATTTTCATAAAACACACTCACTAAAGACTACAATTTGTAAAGCTGTTTTAAAATGATTTATGTGCGTTTATGAAAAGCAAACTGAATTTAACTGAATATGCGACGATTCACATATTAACCCACACTGCTGTGAAATACACAGCTGCATTGCGACTGCTTTCTTCAGCACAAGCACTTAATTACAAAGCGAGGAGATCGACTGAGAGAGAGAGAGAGAGAGAGAGAGAGAGAGAGAGAGAGAGAGAGAGAGAGAGAGAGAGAATTAGGCCAGAAAAGGATGGACAACACAAGCAAACAAAAATCAAACACCGCAGCGATATATATATGTATAAAAAACGAAGCAGCTAGAAACCAATATATAATTATTAACATCTTTAGACGTTAATAAGCAAATATGATGACAACAAACAGGAATCTCTGCAGCTGTGTCACTGTCTGTCATCTTCTCTGCTGCAGGACTGCAGGTATGCAACACCGCACTAATACAATCACACACATGTGCTGCCCTCTACAGGTCAACACACACACACACACACACACACACACACACACACACACACACACACACACACACACACACACGGCAACTCAACATCCCACAAACCCCAAAGAAAAAGAGTCTACAGCAAACTAATTCCTACCAATAGATCAGACTTGTTTGAACTATTATTATTGTAAAATGATGGAATCAGACACCATGGACTCCAACCTTAATTATGGAACATGGAACATGTGTATACATATACAGTGGCAAATATACAAGACATTATAAAATCACAAAAACATTTTTAAACATTAACATATCAGTTCCCAACATTTTACTTTTAAACTCAAGAATGGATGGGCTTATTTATATATATATACATACACACCATTACTTAGATATTTGTACATTGCTGTAGAATTGATTTAAATTGTGGTTTAAACTTTAAAGGAAAGATAAAAAATACCCTTCATTAAGCTCTGCCCCCTTGGTTATTCTTGCTAACAGTTTTAGAATAAAAATAATAAAAGAGTAACACACTAAAAATGATATTTGTATATTTTCCTTAAAATTGTGGAAGAAAGAAAGAAAGAACGAAAGAAAGAAAAGAGAAAAACTCCAAACTCCAAACAGATCTTCCACTGAATTGCAATATAATATCTTGTTTGAGAAAAGGGTGGATGGCAACAGCTGCTAAATAGGATTGTTATTAACATTTATACGGCAGGGCTTAGTGAAAGATCAATCGTAACTCAAAGTGGAAAATAGGCTAAAATAAATACTGTGTAATAAAGTCATTTTCCTAAAGATGCTGTAAGCGTGTTTTTTATATACCACAAATCTTCAATCTGACAAACTGAAAGAGTTCTCCTGATTCACAACCTCTTGGAGAGACCCTATTTCTTTTAGCCAATCAGAAACACTTCCGGCCTGTCAATCACTGTGCACTTTAGTTTGTCTTTAGGGGCGGGGTTTTGTTTTGTAGTAGAAAGTATCGGGTGAAATCGCTTACAGCACCTTTTCTTAATTTCAGCAAAGACCACAACAGACAACAACATAGTCAATTACAATTAAAACACTCGGACGTGCTCTGTTTGAGTCACAGACGAGAGATGAGAGGGACAGGGACAAATGGAGCAGTCACAATGGGACGGTTTCTCACAAACAGCTGAAATCACTTTAAATTGACTTACAGAAGCATAGCTTATGCACAGAGAGTACCTGAGGGAGAGGGCTGTCCCTTCACCACACCATTCTTTGTTCTCTCCTCGAAGTTCATCACCTCTTTATAGATGAGCCCTGAGCCAGAGAGACAGGGGACAAAAACAGAGAGAAAGAGCACATTTAGATCCGATCAACTCAAGATACTTAATGTCCATTAAAAACCAACAACAACCAAATTAACAGTAATTGAATTATAACATTTATTTAATTCTAAAATATAATTCAAAATGTTTCATTTTCTTTCAAGGGTTGGGTTTGAGTCTGTTAATTGTATTTTATTAATAGCATTTTACTTCACTATGTCTGAAATTTTGTAAAAAAAAAGAGAAATAAAATAAGCTGAAATAGAAATATATACAATATATATACACACACACACACATGTTAACTTAAATTATGTTAATTAAAACTAGATGCAAAAAATAAACTAATATACATGACAAGAGCAAATAAAAATACTAAAACTTTAATTAAATTAAGATATAAGCTAATTAATAAAGTATTCATATACAATAGTATATATACAGTATAAAAAAACTACTGTAATATTTAGCCTGATCTCACGGTAATTCATATTTATTTTACGAGGTGGCTAATTCGTATGAATTCGTTGTAATATTATATAAATAATACTAAAACAACACAAGGTAAACTAAATATACTACATTGTTTTATTTTAAATGTTAACATGCAAAAGGTTTATTTGATGGCTGGTTTTAGCATCTGAGGATAGAAACTAGCAAGATCTCGGTATAAATAGTCTAGTATCTCAGTAACGACAGAAGTCAATGGAAAGTGGCCACCATGATAGAAAAACAAGTTTGTGCGTGAATGATTTACAGCTTCATCTCTTCATCTGTCTGTGGGCTGAGTTATGTCATGTCCACATGCAGAGAGCTCTAAATGAAGGCCTACCTTTCCATTCATCAATCGAGTGTTCCCTATCATCTAGCTGTTTATCATAGATCTGTGGAGGAGGCTGAGACAGAGAGAGAGAGAGAGAAACATATTTAACCGTTACCCAACATAATCATAAACAGAGTCTTCTGGATAAACATGTCTTAAACATGTCATTGCTGGTCATTAATCATAAATACAATCATCTTACTATTAGAAATACATGCTTTATTATGGAAGCCGGTTTCCACTACTGAATTAAAAATAAAATGTTATTGTGATTTTTATCGCGCAATTCAGACCTTTTTACTCTCAGAATTGTACAATATAACCTTGCAATTCTAAAAAAATTCATAAATAGTCAATTTCGAAATATAAACTTGCAGTTCTTAGAAGCCAGAATTGTTAGATTTAAACTCTGAATTTAGACTTTACAGAGTTTATATCTCAAATCTAACTTTTTCCCTCAGAATTCTGAGTTTACATCTCGGAATCAAGTGTTTTTGTTTCCGCCATGGAATTGAAAAAAGAAGTAGGCCTAATTGTGACTTTATCTCACAATTCTACCTTTTTCTTGGAATTGTATCTCATGATTCTGATTTTCTTCTGATCTCTTTAATATATTTTCTTTCCTCAGAATTGTGAGATATACACTAAGAATTGCAAGGGAAATTATTGAGAGTTAAAAAAATTGCAAATACCTTTTTTCAATTTTGTATTCCATCGCGGAAACTGGCTTCCATACTTTATACATCCGGCAGTATATGTAGTTATACTTAAAAATGTTTAATGAAGTCTAAATATAGCACATCTGCTCCTGCAGAGTCACATATTTGATATCATGTTTTTCATCTTACATAACTCATGATCAGAACACAGCACTACATATGAGGGCCAGACTTGTAATGTTAAAATATCTGGGTTAAGATTTTACATTACAGTGTTAATTCATATTTCAATATGAGTAAATTACATATTACACTTTATTAACAATCATTTTCATAACTAATCATATTTGTATGTAAAATAACAAACACTGTAATGTAAATTGTTGCCACCACTTGCACATGCAGCTGACATGTTCAACAGTATAAGACCAAACACCACCATTAGTACGACAGAAAAGCAGAGAAATTCCCCGTCAGGTTTCGGATTAAGACAGAGACATTCGAAACACAGGCTGTGTCTCAGAACCTAGTGAGCAGCCTGACTAGACTGCATGTTTGGACACCATAGACACAACACAGCATGTCAAATGTTCAAAGAAAACACTGGCGGCATTTTGTGCTCGATTCAGATTTTCCAGTGTCGCTGCCAAACATACTGTCTATATACGCAGCTCACTAGGTTTTGTAACAAGCCACAGAGAATAAGAGTAAGAGATATAAACAAAAAGAGCGATTAAATGGCACTGAATGGAGTATTATAGAAACTGGGGTTCATTAACGCACTATGAATCTGCAAGATTAATCAGAAGTATATTTGATTTCACAAAGCACACAGGTGAGTTATTTTTAGAGTAAATCTATCTAAAAGGGATGATTCTGTCGGTTTGTTCGATGTGATTGGGTGGCCTGTTATTAACTGCTTGACCTAAGCAATGTCATAATATTATACATCATCCTAAAAATGAATATTTTAGGATTTAGGGTCCCATTTGCTTAATTAAATTGTTCCTTTCATACGTTCTACAAGATTAGTACACAATACAAACACACACATATTCACACACTGTGAATTTCAGGAAAACGTGTCTGTTTTTGAGTTCTAGATGTCAGTGTGTGTTACAAAGAGATCGGTGTGTGAGTGATTTGACATGAGGAGGTTTCCTAAGTGTGTAGTGGTCTTTATTTACCATAGATATCTGCTGATTCCTGGCCTTCATCAGAGAAAGAGAAACACCAGAGAGAAGGAGAAAAGAATCACACTAATCATAACGATGCTCATGGGTTATTAAACAAACTGTTTGCTATTGAATATCAGATTAGTATTTTCGGTTCATATTTGGGTCAACAGAAAAGTGTATGTTCACATCAAATGACATCTGCTAACAGCTGCACACATATTTACAGACAGAAATCGTTTCTCTGTAGTTCAGTACTTTTGTTCTGTACATTTCGAGAACAAGAAAAGCAGACCTGTTGCGTCCTTGAAACCCTTTTGAAACATTACAGACACAAACTTTAGACAAGAACAAGCTGATTGTCAAAGAGGACGTGTGAATCGAAGCCGAGGCAATGTTTAGAAATCTTCATCAAAGAACAGGACAACTTTCTGTTATTAAACTCCTTTCTTGTGTCCTCTCAAACTGATGAAAGTCCCCAGAATCAACCACAAACATTTACAAACTGAACAAATGCAAACCCTGGTAATGATTTTAAACTAGGGCCTAAAACTAACTTTTAGCCACACCTGCCAATGACCGGTGACGTGATCAAATTTACCGGCCCAAATTTTTACTTTTTGCAAAAACAGGCAGCCATTACTACTACAATGACTAAACATATTTACAATGTTTTTAATTTGTCCTTTGCTTTACTTACAAGAAAAAACCAACCAACAGATTTATTTATTTATCTTTTTTTGTCCCTAAAAAAGTTGAGATTCTTGTCCTTTGCATGTTTTCGGCAAACGGAGCAGGCCATCATGTTTCGCCTGTTTCACACATACTCAGTCTTCTGTGTGTATTTCTTCCACACACACGTTAATAGATAAGAGCAGGGTTCAGTTAGCTTCATTTGAGGGCCAGGTTATCGAACTAAAGATTTAAAGGGGGCCAAGGGGTGCGGACCGTCCCCATCTCTTTCTCGGGACACCTATACCATTAGAACTCAAATTGAAATCTAAAATCTTTAAAACAAGGTTAACTTTAGTGCTGTCTGTCAATCGATTAAAAAAATACATTTCCTGTAATGAATCATGATTAATCACATATTTATATTATCATAATTTTACACTGAACTTCCAAATGAATGTAACATAAATATAGTATATCTTAAGTATGTTTTTAATCCTTTTTTACTAAGTAGCATATTATTAATGAAGTATTGATACCAATACTGCTACTTGTGTCTCTATTAAATGCATTTTCCTCAATTTTACCTATCAATTATTGCCATTCAACAACATAGTATAATTGAAAGCTTAAAATTTAATAAGCTTTGAAATTTTAAGTGATTTTAAAACAATCTTTTAAACATAAAACTATAAATTGTCTATGCATAAACTATAGATATGAATCTTTATTCAGCTATAAATGTTTATCAGCGGCTAGAGAAGTCAAGTGATTTCTTTTTCTTTTGTTCTTTGATTTAAATCAGCGACAGACTTCAGCAGGTTTTACTTTAAATCAGCACTGTCTCTTTAAAACCCGATGCACATGACGTGGATCTGACACATAGCCAATTTTCTCCAAACTCTTTACAAGACTATGTTTTCGAGGTAATGCGCCAAAACTGCGTGTTTTGATATAATTGTGTGTGTTTTCGTCCGTTGAAGCATTACTGGTGCGCTGTCTAAAGCGGCTCAGCGTATGTGTTCAGCCGAACGAGCAACCTTTCAAACTTCACGAAACCTCAGGTACGTGTCGCCACACTCTCGGGTTATGAAGAATAAAGAATCATTTTTTTTCCCTTGCACACATTGAATCAGTTGTGAGTGATGGAGTATATCATGATTGGCAAACTTTAACAGAGTAGGCCTGAGTTTATAAAAGACATGCGGTGTCCAGCAGTCTGTGGTTAGCGGTTGTGTGGACACAGCTGAGCGTGACAGATACTCACTGCCTCCACCTCGGACGGGTCGTACCACACGTTGATGTAGGGGTGCTGCAGGGCCTCGTCCACTGATATCCGCTTAGCGGGATCAATGATCAACATCTTAGACAGCAGGTCTCTGGCCTGACTCGCTGTAAAACACATCACAACAGACCTTACGAACCTTTACATCAGCTAAACGGAGGCAGAATTGACTCATTTTTATAAAGGCTACCTAAAATGATTGTAATTATTAAAGGTTATTTTTAATTATTATACAATAGTTATTACAAAATCATTATAAAACAATAATTATAAATTATTTTAAATTTATTAAACTCCAACTTTTGCCAAAATTAATACAATATTTAGTCACATTTTATTGTGCTCACTGAGGCTGCATTTATTTGATCAAAAATACAGTAAAAACAGTAATATTGTGAAATATTATTACAATTTAAAAGAACATTGTTTTATTTGAATATATCTTAACATGTAATTTATTGTTGTGATTAAAGCTGTATTTTCAGCAGCATTACTTTAGTATTCAGAGTCACGATTCTTCAGAAATCACTCTAATATGCTGATTTGCTGATCAAGAAACATTATTATTATCAATGATGAAACCAAACGGAAAACTGTTTTCAACATTGATGATAATAATAACCATTATTAATTGAGTAATTATAATAATTACTAATCGTTATGAATAACTGGTATCAACAGTATTTCACAATATTACAGTTTTCACTGTATTTTTGTTCATATAAATGCAGCATATACTGTATGTTATGTATATTTTTATTAGAACTTCTACAGAATTAGAGCTGGGATATTTAACAAGGAATTAAACAGAATTATGGTTGATTTCAGATGTTTGAAGAATTCAGTGCAAACCTCTCTCTAATCAGACACACAATCTTCAGATTTCATCCTCTGTTTCTCTCTGCAAGGGCACTGAAAACATCACACTCTCTTTTCCTGCTCGTCTTCCCTCGCTCTCTCACCTTTCCTTCCCTCTCTTCCTCTCCACCTCTGTACGCTCTCTGATTCCTTCACTTTCCTGCTCTATAAATAGCCGGGTAAAGTCAGGCCCTTTCTCTCTCCTCTTGCAGCATCATCCCATCCTCGCTTCTCTCTGCACACGCTGGACCGCTTCAAAATGGCCGCTCTCTCTCTCTCTCTCTCTCTCTCTCTCTCTCTCTCTCTCACACACACACTCTCTCTCTCTCTCTCTCTCTCTCTCTCTCTCTCTCTCTCTCTCTCTCTCTCTCTCTCTCTCACACACTCTCTGTTTCTCTCTCTCCTCTCTCTCTCGCTCGCTCACCTTAATAAACTGAAACGCACTAAATAAAAATAAAATAAAATAAAACCAAATAGAATTATATAAATAAAATGACAAGACTCAGCTGTGGGTGCCAAAAATGGGGGTGCTAGCTAACAGGTTAAATGACTAAATTAAATTACATAATATTAAACAAAATACATTTAATAAAACAATAAAATCAAAATGAAATGCAACCTGACATCACAAATAGTAAAAAAATAGATCACAAACTTAAATTCAAATGCAGAAGTCCAATCTAATAAAATGACATGAAATTACACAATGAAAAAAGAAAACAAATGAAATAGTAAAATATAACAACCGCAAACTTATATCATACATAATGAACTAAAATAACATCGCATTATATTAGATTAAATTAGATGAAATAATAAAATGTAACATGCTTCTGACTAAAAGTGCACAAACTGTCAAAGCTTACCTTTGAGCTTGTTGTGCCCGAGTCTGCAGGAAGAGGCAATCAGGAAGAGCTTGGGGAAGGTCAGGCCGGCGTATTTCGCCTGTTCTCCACATAGTTACGCACCGGCTGCAGTTTCTTCATGAACTCAGGAGAGGGCGTGCCGAGCTGCTCTATAACCTTATTCCATTGGTCGATGTCTGAATGTGGGTGGAGTTATGGAAAACAACTCACGACGGCCCTCGGGCTGGCTGTTTATGCATTACACAAAGTATGATATTTCTCTTTTAATGGAGTATAAAATGAAGATAACGACATCATGTGGTTGTTCTAACATGATTACTCAAGATAAACATAAAAGTAAGTGCTGCGAGTCTAAAAATGCCTTCGGTAATGAAATAAAGTTTGATTACACTTCCACTCCAGGATAATTAAAGCTAAATCAGTAAAGGTTAAAACACTCAGAGCGGTCCTAATTAGGCCTGGAGTTGGAAACAGCCTGAGTTTGTTGTCCAAGTAAACAAAAAGAAACCCAATCAGTACATAAGATAAAAATCTTGATGATACTTGAGATGAACCATCAGCGGAGTCATTTTAATCAAGAAAATTCCATAAGATCCAATATTGCCCAGTTTCACAATGCTCATTTTTATTATGTGTTTGCAGTCTGGGATAAGACTATCACTGGAATCTTGTAAGAGTTCATTTCGGAGGCCAAAATAGCATAAAGCACATTAAAAATCACAATGAGATGGAAGAGAGGCTGATCTAAAGTCTCACGAAACTAACTTTTCCATTAAGAGCCACTATTTACCCATTGGAGTTGTTTTTCAGGGGTATTGTTTATTTTTTCTGATAGCAATTTTTTTTGTCACCATGTACAATATATACTGTGTCATCATTTCATGTCAAATACTTCAATATAATCCGTTCACTAAGACAAACTCTCAATAATTAGAGTGAAAATGTCCATACGATTAAATCAACAGGAACAGGAACTCTTTACCCCAACATTTTGAAACTTGGTGTTTTTTTGTAATAAGTCCCTGTTAGTTTCTGATCTTGGTCTGGATGGGCCCAGATTGTCTTAACTTGTGTTGTAAAACATAATATCCAAGCTACTGTACATCATAAACACAGAGCATCACATGTGCTTTGATGTAGAAGAGGCGCTGGCTCACGGGTCTCAAGTTCAAGTCCTGACTGTTATTCAAGTCCATGCTATTATGTTTTTATAACTCACATGCATTCTTAATTGGCTATTGCTGCAAACAAACAATCTAGCAAAACAAACACTGCTTCCTCATCCTTGGTGAGTGAGCAAGTGATTTCAGCAGAAGGTTTTGTCAAGCAAGTGTTTCCAGAGAATACTGACATGCTCTTCAAACAAACAATTACCAGACTCTAGACAGTGTAAACAAGATCAGATACGGACATACAGATGACTGACCATGCTTTCATATATTAAGAATCACACGCTTGAGGTGTGAGGCGGTATCTTAGGCGGTAGTGTATATAACAATTGAACTAGTCTGTTATTCACCAGATCAAACACGTCTTAATAAATCTGAACTGCATCTCTGTTATGAAATATCATTTCTCTCAGCAATCTCCTCCTTGGTGTCATTATTACAGAAGTGTAGCGGTGGGAAATGAGGACAGCTAGAGCAGGAGCGGGAAGAGAGAGAGAGAGAGAGAGAGAGAGAGAGAGAGAGAGAGAGAGAGAGAGAGAGAGAGAGAGAGAGAGAGAGAGAGAGAGAGAGAGAGACTGCTGGCATTCAGCACTCTTGATTATTGGCGTTTAAGGGAATAGTTTTCGTTATATAGGTCTGAGCCGGCCAGAGTGAATGGATCCTGAAGAAGTCTCAATGGGTGCCTAGCAACAGAGGGGGAAATGGATGTTGTCATGGTAGCCCAGTTGGCCCTGGGAAGTCACATGATTGCTTTTGCACCCCAGGCTTCCCATGATTCCCACAAAGGGGGGTTCTGGTTCAAAGGGCCGGGGCAGCCAGGACCACATTACATCATCCTGCAGGAACGGCCCACCGCCTCCCACCCAAAACACAAAGCCCTCTCTCTCTGGTATCTCTCTCCCTCTTATCTCATCACACGTCTGAGGAAGCTAAAGAAACACTAACGGCTGCCCGGCAGCTTTCATTCTACAAACATCTTCCAAAATCAGGTTAAATGATGAGTGTAATAAAACAAGGCTTGTTTCTATCAGATTCCTGTGTTCAAGGAGTTTTCAAGAATTGTATCATATTTCCCTATTGTATCTAATATATATATATATAGTAATTATTTTATTTTGTAATTATTAGTATTATTCATTAAGGATAAATTAAACTGATTAAAAGTGACAGCTGTGGAATTTATAATGTTAAAAACTTTATTTTAAACAAATGCTGATCTTTTGAATCGTTATATATGTGTGTATATTGGCACATGCAAATATAACATTTTTTATGTCATATTTAACAGGCAAAATAAGTTTTTATTTCAAATAATACTGTTAATCTGCTCTTTCTATCCATCAAAGAAACCTAAAATAATATTTTACAATATATTAAAATATAAAACAATTATATTTGTACTTATATTTTAATATTAAAAATATCTAAATAATATCTAAATATATATTTTTCTATTAGTTTTTACTGTATTTTTTGTCAAATAATTCAACATAAGAAACAATATAGGCCTGCATAAAATACAAACACATACAAAAACTCTTACCGGACCCAAACTTTTGAACAATCGGGTATGTAAATATAAAGTATTAGATCATATTTGGCAAGTAAAATATGAAAGGAGACAGCAGAGAGGATTGGAGAACAGACAGACAGACGGTAAGGATACGATCTGTCCCTGGAAACAGCACTGTTCCTCTTATAACTTCCCCAAAGATACAGCCTACAGACCACATGTCCACTACAGCACACAAAACACGCATGCAACATACAATCAGACACACAATATACCACGTAAAACCACACATGCACAGTATATTTCAATATAATAACCGGATTTACAACACTACATAAGAAACTCAGGTGCTTGATTCAATTCATTCCAATGGAGTTTGTCATTAGCATGTTGCTAAGCTAACTGCTTGGATTCATGCTTTCACAATTCTGGCTGCAGCGACACATACAAACCTGCCACTGAAATTTGCAAAAAGAACGTTTTTTTATAAGAAAGATGTTTTGCTGTCTACATTTCAGAACAAGCTTTCACATCCGATGCTTTAAAATGCTATCTAGGCAGGCAGCTGAACAGGTTTATAATGAGTACTGACTGAGAATAGTCAAAGTCACGTATTTAAACGATTATCCATCAATGACTCCATTTCTTTCAAAATCTCATTTATGAACTCACTCTGGCAGAGAGAGATAATGCAATTCTATAATCAAGTATTACGTATTCTAATTTATTATTAAACGAGGAGATTAGAGCCGTCTGTGTTAACAATCTAAGCGGTTAGCAGAATGTGATAGAGAAGAAAAATCAAGGGCAAATTTATGCCAAAGCCAAAACGTGCATCATATCAGGTGAAAAGTTACATGCAGCCAAAGTTAACTGGTTGTATTAAAATATAGTGTTTCAGGCTTTGGTAAAGTAGGCCCTGTAGATTCTGACTACGTAAGAGATATCGATGAAACAGCACAGCAAAGTTCACTCAGGCATGTGTTGATGAGTTTTTAAAAAGACCCAAATAGCCAAGCTTGGTCAACACTACGGGATCGATCCCATAATTACAGTTTGGAGAGCTGAAAACAAACACTGCTGTTCACTATTATTTCACTAGTTCTACTGTCTCTAAATGCCAATTACGCAAGAACTGCTTCCTATTAAGGGACGGATGACTACAGTGCGCTGAGGAGAGGTGCAAGGCCGCCACATCCGACTCAAAAACACATCAGACAGTGATCCCACAGCATCCTAATGAACAAGATCTTCAATATTCATAGAGGGAATGAGGGAGAGAGCGAGTGTTATAAAGTGAGAAAAAGAGAATCAAACAGCATATGGGTCTTGAAGATCTGCACCTACAATACGAAAACCAGCAGGTTAGGAGACTACAGACTTAGTCGATTAGTTATGCCTGCACAGATGAACACTGGTCCAGTCCACAAAATCATGAAAACCATTAAAAATAAATAAAGAAACTAGTGCTGTCAAACCATTAATTGCGATTAATCGCATCCAAAAAAAATAAAAATTAGTTTACATTATATATGGGGATGTACTGTGTATATTTATAACGTATAAATAAATACACACACATACAGTATATATTTTGAAAATATGTATTTACATGTATATATTTATATTAATATACCGGTAGTTTATATTATATTGTAAATATACTATAATCATATAGTATAATTATATTATATAATTATATATTATTATACAAATATATAATATATATAAGCAACATATTTTTTTCTTAAATATATACATGCATATGCGTGTATTTATATATATATACATAATAAATAGACAGTACACACACACATATATCATGTAAACATTTTTTTTATTGTTGATGCGATTAATCACGATTAATTGTTTGATAGCACTAAAATAAACATAAAATAGTACTCATAAAATTATATATATATATATTATTGAATAAATATAAAATAGATAAATATTAGTATTATTATATATTAATTGCACATCACTAAAATGTATAAGAAAAAGTTGCAATTAAATAAAATAAAATAAAAATACTCTTTTGTGTCGACTGAAAGAATTATCTGAAAAATTATCTAATTTGAGACTAAAATATAACATAACACTATGCAGTTTATGTATTATTAATAATTATACAGATTTCTTCTGCTTGATAAATCTGTAGACCCATTCATGAAGGATACAATCCCTGCCGGGGAATAGGATTTTGTGGCGCACCATTTCTCCCATGATGCAACCAACTGACCAAATATCCACTGCAGGCAGGGAAGTGAGAAAGAGAGAGCGAAGGAAAAGAGGGAGGTTAGTGTTAGCACAAACCGTCATGAGTGATGGAGAGAGAAAGAACTGCGGGAGCTGTGGCTAATTATATCTACGGTATCTGAACGATTATTCACGACAACTGCTCCGATCAAAGTTAGAGCTGGGACAGACCTCAGGGAGGACCGTTTGAGGCAGGAAATCCATAGCCTGACCTCTCTCTGCTTCATCATACTCGAAATATACAAACTAATATTTGAATAACTTAGGGTATTAATGTGTTGTGTTTTCAAGCAGTGAAATCTGTTAGTGTTTCAGAAAATTAACAGCAGGTTAGCAAGAAATCTAAGTACTAAACTAATTTCCCAAACCTCAAATCTAAAAACAACATTGACTTATATCCAAATAGTCCGCTTATTTTAACACATTTGCAGCATCAACTATACATAAATGTTGTCATTTAACACAAATTTCCATCCAGTCTTTCTGTATATAATAAAACAGGACATTGACACAACTTCTGTTTTATTATATACAGAAAGACTGGAAGGAAATTTGACACATTGACACAACTTCTGTTTTTCAGTAGCACAAAAAATAATAATAATATGTTACAGCTGATAAAACCACAGCCAAACGATGTTCAGAATAGCATACTACTCTTATTAAGTTCCGAAGAATATAGTTAACTAAAGTTTGGGTAATTTAGCACGTGTATATAGTATGCGTACTATGATTAGTATGCAGATATTAAATGACTACATCTCTTTCTTGACTCATCTGAATCATTTTATCAACAAATTGAATACAAAATTCAAAATAACCATATTTAATTACAAAATAAAAATGTGCTGCTTTAAATATGCAATGTAGTAAGGTCATGTGACCACAATATAACATGCTACCAGTTGAAATCTTATTTTTTGCATAAAACATGCTGTGGCACATACCTATAAAATACTAAAATAGTTTGTAAACATGGTCTAAAAGCCACAGAACTCAAATTTTTGATGTAAAACCCAAAATGTTGAATATAGGCTTATACAGTTATTAGAATATAGTTCAATAAGAAATTTGGTAATTTCTGAAGTATATAGCATGTGTACTATGATAGTGATCAAAAAACATTTTTACCCAGAATTTGATTAAATTGCAAAATAACATTTTTACTTGCAAAATGAAAATTAATTTAATTAAATATACAATGTAGCAAGGTCACGTGATCACTGTATATGATGCATTCAAGACATCCCAGAAAGATCATATGTAGGAGTTGAATGCACATAAATGCCACTTTATTTTTGTGCTGGCAACGATTAATCATGATTAATCACATCAAAATAAATGGTTTTGTGTATATAATATATCCGTAGACTGTGTATATTTATAATGCATATATAAATACACATGCATGTATATATTTAAGAAAAATATGTTATGTTTACATATTAAATATATTTAAATATAATATAAGTTCTATGAATATAAATATATACATGTAAATATTTTCAAATAAATATATACTGTTTGTGTGTGTCTTTATAATAAATATATGCATACGCTCACATATATTATATAAACAAAAACATTTATTTTGGATGCAATTAATCGCGATTAATCGTTGCCCAGCACTATTGTTTTATATTGTATTCTACATATTGTAGAAGTATTGTAGTTCAGAAGCTGAATTTTTTTAGAAATGGTACAGTACATTGTCATCTTGATCTGACCAAAGTGACCTGAACGCTACTTAGATTGTAATTATGACTTCCCTAATTGTAAATAAAAACTTCCCAGGAGGACTAGAACCCACCAATATCATACTACCAGATGCATAAAACATACTGCTTTACATAAAATATTTTGACTCAAAACTCCACTTCAACTCCAATTTTGCTTTCACAGGGTCTATAAAACCCAAGATTATAGTGTTATTTAAAAGTGTTGGTCGATCTGCATGCAGCCCTGTGATTGGTTTACCGTTCTCCTTGTAGCCCATGCCCAGGATGACCTCCGGGGCCCTGTAGTACCGCGTCACCACGTAGGGCGTCATCATAAAGCTAGTGCCAGCGGTTCTCGCCAACCCAAAGTCTAAGATCTTCAGCGTACAGTCGGATTTCACCACAATATTGCTCGGTTTCAGATCCTTAAAGGAAAATATGGGTCATGGTGAGATGACTGTAAGAGTTTTGGTAGAAGTTCAGATTTCATTGATTATTTAAATTAATAAAATAGACCTTCCAGCTTAAATTGATCCTGCTGTGTGTATTGATGTTTCTCACCCTGTGGATGATGCCGGCTGAGTGCAGGTGTTTGATTCCACACAACATCTGGTACAGCAGGTAGGACATCCTCTCGTGGTCCAGTTCCATCTGAATCACCTGGCAAAGGTTTGCGTCCATCAGCTCCATGACCAGGTAACTTGAGGAAGGAAGAAAAAATGAATTTCACAGGCCGGACAACAGTGACGGTCCCTGCGGTTCTGTCACATTACATTGGCATGGCTTCAGTCATTCTTCCTTACTGCACAAAAGAGACCGCTGTGGATCGATGCGGATCTTTACAGAGAAAATACTTGTCAGTTGATGACAGTCAGCAAGTCGGTGAATAGAATACTAACAGTCAATTGCATTCTGCTGAGTGCTCAAAAACCATAGCTGCAGATTTATGGATTAAACATCATGTTTGAAACGTATTCTGTTTCATGGAAATCCAACACACACTTGAGTTAACACTCAATCAATGAAAGTACATTATATGTAGGAAAATATAGGTTAACATTTTTAGAAATAACTGTACAAATATACTATAGAATAAAAAGATTTACTAAAATACTAATATATTTTTTACTTATTTGTTATACTTATAATTGTTATTATTTGTTATAATATTAAGTGTTTTACATTAAGCAACATTTTTTATTTTGTTTTATGAAAATGCAAAACAGATGTTTATATTAAATTGCATTTATATAATAAATACTAGCAGCTATAAGTATCTGTAAAACTCTGTGTCACGGTTCACACGGGGATCCAGGAACGAGGAGACGAGGATTGTGACAAACAGGGTATTTAATGAAGAACAAACGGAGGTTACACAGGAACACGGGGAAGAACATCCAAACAGCTTTGACACATGACATTAACAATAATCCACAGCAAACATGGGGCAGAACCGACTATATAAAGGGAGACATAACTGGAAACACCTGGGACACAATCAAGACACAGACGAAGACTAATCAACTAATGATGGGGAACAGGAAGAACCATATAAGGGTGAGGAGACAAAGGTAGAGGAAGACAAAGTTCGACATTACCCCTTCCAATAGGCGCCCGCGCCGCACGACATCGAAAGGGAGGGAGGGTGGGCACTCTGGAGGCCTCAAGGACCTGGAGACCGGACAGGTGACCTCCAGGGCGGTGCCCGCCCGGGACCCATGGCGGATCGGGGACTCAGGCGGCCACGGCGGATCCGGGACTCAGGCGGCCACGGCGGATCCGGGGACTCAGGCGGCCACGGGCGGATCCGGGACTCAGGCGGCCACGGCGGATCAGGCGGCCACGGAGGGTCTGGGAACTGAGGAGGCCATGGCGGAGCGGGTGCTCGGCGCGGCCATGGCGGAGCGGGTGCTCGGGCGGCCATGGCGGAGCGGGTGCTCGGGCGGCCATGGCGTCGGGCGGCCATGGCGGAGCGGGGTGCTCGGGCGGCCATGGAGGATCGGGAGCTGGTGGCCATGGAGGGTAGCCCCCAAAATTTTCTTGGGGAAGCTCCCATCCCAGGGGCGCCAGGAGCCGTGGAAGGCGAACTGGACAGGGCCAGCGGAGGGAAAGTTGAGCTGGACGGGACCAGCGGAGCTAAGGGTGAGCTGGATGGGACCAGCGTGGGCCCAGGTGAGCTGGACAGGACCAGCGGAGGCCCAGGTGAGCTGGACGGGACCAGCGTGGAAGCATGAGGTGAGCTGGACGGGACCAGCGGAGCTAAGGGATGAGCTGGACGGGACCAGCGTGGCCCAGGTGAGCTGGACGGGACCAGCGGAGGCCCAGATGAGCTGGACGGGACCAGCGGAGGCAATGGTGAGCTGGGGACCAGCGGAGGCCCAGGTGAGCTGGACGGGACCAGCGTGGGCCAAGGTGAGCTGGACGGGACCAGCGGAGGCAATGGTGAGCTGGACTGACCAGCGGAGGCCCAGGTGAGCTGGACGGAACCAGCGTGGGCCAAGGTGAGCTGGACGGGACCAGCGGAGAAGCATGAGGTGAGCTGGACGGGACCAGCGGAGCTAAGGATGAGCTGGACGGGACCAGCGTGGGCCCAGGTGAGCTGGACAGGACCAGCAGGGGCTCTGGAGAGCTGGACGGACCAGCAGGGGCTCTGGAAGCTCGCCGGGTGCCGCTGACTCGTTACGCCGGGTGCCGCTGACTCGTGGCGCCGGGTGCCGCTGACTCGCTGGCGCCTGAAGAGCTGGACGGAACCAGCGGAGGCATCGGCGAGCTGGACGGAACCAGCGGAGGCATCGATGAGCACTTACGAGGAGCCGCACTGGAGGGCGCTGGCGAGGAGCAGGCACTGGAGGGCACTGGCGAGGTGCAGGCACTGGAGGGCACTGGCGGGTGCAGGCACTGGAGGGCACTGGCAGGTGCAGGCACTGGAGGGCACTGGCGAGGTGCAGGCACCGGAGGGCACTGGCGAGGTGCAGGCACTGGAGGGCACTGGCAGGTGCAGGCACTGGAGGGCACTGGCGAGGTGCAGGCACTGGAGGGCGCTGTCTCGAGCAGGCACTGGAGGGCGAGTCTCGGAGCAGGCACTAGGGCGCAGTCTCGAACAGGCACTGGAGGGCGCAATCTCGGAGCAGGCACTGAGGGCGCAGTCTCGAGCAGGCGCTGGATCTCGGCGGCGCTGAAGCGCGCGGCGGCGCTGGAAGCGCGGGCTCGCGGGCGGCGCCGGGAAGCGTGGGCTCGCGCGGCGCCGGGAATCAGCCGAGACGAAGACGAGCTGGGCGGGACCAGCGAAGAAGAGCTCCGCAGGACCAGCGGAGACGAAGAAGAGCTGAACGGGCCAGCGGAGACACTCGTGGGCTGGTTTCACTGGGACCGTAACTTCCCAGACACCGTAGATCCCTCTCTCCAACACAATCCTGTAGTGTCTGGGAGATCCATAGGGCGCTGGTACTTTGCCCCGAGCCGAAATAGATGGAGGATTGCCGGCGTCGTGGAGCTCCGTCACAAGCCAGCCAGCAGAATTCCCCGCGAACTCCACAAATGAGAGATCCCGCCCGGATAAGGCGAAACGCCGGGCGCTAATTCCATCGCTGCTTTTAAGGTGGATTATTCTGTCACGGTTCACACGGGGATCCAGGAACGAGGAGACGAGGATTGTGACAAACAGGGTATTTAATGAAGAACAAACGGAGGTTACACAGGAACACGGGGAAGAACATCCAAACAGCTTTGACACATGACATTAACAATAATCCACAGCAAACATGGGGCAGAACCGACTATATAAAGGGAGACATAACTGGAAACACCTGGGACACAATCAAGACACAGACGAAGACTAATCAACTAATGATGGGGAACAGGAAGAACCATATAAGGGTGAGGAGACAAAGGTAGAGGAAGACAAAGTCTGACACTCTGTATGTGTGTGTATATGTATATATATATATATATTACTGCAGTCAAACGATTATTCGCAATTAATCGCATCCAAAATAATCGCATGTGTGTGTGTGTGTGTGTGTGTGTATTAGTGCCGTCAAACGATTATTCTCAATTAATCGGATCCAAAATAATCGCATGTGTGTGTGTGTATATATATACAGTATATATATATATATACATACACACACACACATACACACATAGATTTGTTTACAGATACGTATTACTGTTATTATTTATGATTATTCTATCTGTTTCATATTCCAAGCAAAAATGGCAATTTATTTTGTTTTATGAAAATCAAAGATCAGAGATATTTATATAAAATAACAATATAACATAAAATAATTTATAAAATATAATGATTTATTAATATAATTATTTATCGTAATTATAATTATTTATTATTATTATACTATATACTATTAAAAAGTGAAAAATACCTATTTCTGTGTGGTAAATTTATCCATAAGCAATATATATATATATATATATTTAAAGATCAACATTTTTCAAAGGTCAACAATTTTAACTTGACAAACTAACTGTTGGTTTTAGATTTTGACTGACCACAATTCTAAAGCTAGTTTACTGATTTCTAATCATTTAATCTGCATAAACTCACATCCATCCATCTTAACACTCCAATGATCCGGCAGCGACTGAGTAGATATTTCATACTCTACATATTGATCCTGCTCTAGATTAAGTCCACACAGCGTGCAGAATAAATGAAGTCATGGGCGGCACCAGATTCAAGAGTCAGGGACCAAGCAGAGAGCGAGAGCATAAACATATCACAGCGCTCGTATCGTATCGGGACCCTGCATAAGCTCAAACACCACGGGCATGCTGTAATGAACCTGAAATATCATAAATCACCTTACTGTAGCAGACTATGCACTGTTTTTCAGCAAATGTTTACATAGGTATCGCATTTAATACATCTTCAACATTTACATTTTTAATAATGTTTATATGCAAGCAAATTGTCCCGTTCACTTTCTGATAATACATTTCTTTCCTTAGGTTAGTTTCATATACAGTACAGTCACAGGTGTGCTTCAAGCATACATTTGGATTCAAAGGGGCTTATCCAATCAGATTTCAGAGCCAGACCTATGATTGCTGTTTTAACATTAGCTGCAATAAGTTTATATTCAGATATGTGATATGATATAATCAGATGACTTCATGTCTGAAAAATCAAACGTCACTTACACATCTTGAAATTCCTCTAAAGACTTCTGTGGTGTGAAGACATTTAATAAGCTGATGATCTGGAGGAGAAATGAAGAGAAGAACTTTAGTAAGTTATGAAGTTACACTATAATGCTCTGTTGGATCAATTATTAAAGGAATAGTTCAGCAAAAAATGTCATTTACATTATGTTGTATAACATTTTTTTCCTTAGAAAATATATGAATACATATGTAAAGTATATAAACAAGTACTTATTTTTATTTCAGTATTATTATTATTATTTAGTTAACTAAACTTCAATCATAAACTTTTGTTACATGGAATAAAACGAACATTAACTGAAATAAATAACAAAAAAACATATTGAAAACATATTTTAGCTATTTACTTTTTTTTGGAGTTCTAAAATAACTCAAACTAAATAAGCTAAAACTAATAAATACAATTTTAAATATACTAGACATGAATTAAAAAAAGGACAAAAACACACAACAAAAGTAAAACTTTAACTAAAATGAAAGTGACACAGCACACAGGTATCAAATAACACCAAGATGACTAAACAATGACCGAACCATTATTTGTCCATGAATAATTCCTATTTAGAATGTGTGGGTAAACTTTGCCCATGTTATTTTCCTCGAAAAGAGGCTGGAAGATCCATAAAAGAACTGTCAACAGTCGATAAGAGGTGAGGATGATAGAAAAAACCCATTTGTATTTCTGTCACGTTCCAGCTGCCCTTTATAACCCCAGTCTCAGAGAGAGAGAGAGAGAGAGAGAGAGAGAGAGAGAGAGAGAGAGAGAGAGAGAGAGAGCGA
This sequence comes from Gymnocypris eckloni scoliostomus, assembly GCA_027564155.1. Lineage (NCBI taxonomy): Eukaryota > Metazoa > Chordata > Actinopteri > Cypriniformes > Cyprinidae > Gymnocypris > Gymnocypris eckloni. The sequence continues at coordinate 27,974,438 of CM050433.1, forward strand.
GGAGGAGGACAGGAGATCTGGCAGCAGCATTGTGAACTCTTCAGTTGCCAAAAAAGTGTCTCTTAACAATATTACGCACTTTCTCTCTTACTTTGTCATTCGTCATCTAATGCTACCGATCTCTCTCTCTCTCTCTCTCTCTCTCTCTCTCTCTCTCTCTCTCTCTCTCTCTCTCTCTCTCTCTCTCTCTCTCTCTCGGTCTGAGGTTTGTGTGCCGTGTAAGATATATTCAATAATGTTCAATATGGCAGCCCTATAAACAGAAGTCTCACTTTTGTCTCAAAGGAAACAGTTATTAGCAGTATTTGCCATCCAATGGGACCACGGGAGAGATATTGAGATCTGACACTCACGTTTTTGTGATTGACACATTTCATAAGCACCAGCTCCCTGTATGCTCTCTTGGCGTGAGTCTGGTTCTGAAAAGGTCTGCTGAGTTTCTTAATGGCCACATTTCTGTCCAGGACGGCATCATATCCAGCACTGCCAGAGAGAAATAAAGAAAGAAATATGAAATATTCATTTGTGGGAAAACAATGAGTTAGTGAGAAAAATGAAAATAATTTCATTGAAAGGATTCATGCATGGAATTCAACACATAACACCATAACCATTGGCCATAAAGCTAATTTAGGGACACAAAGTGTTTTTTTTTTAGCTCATTACAATTTTTATAATCTAAAATTATGAAAGTCATAAAGTAAATTAGATTTGCATTTTTGCAAAGAAATATTATTGTTTGGAATAAATCAATAAATAGTATTAACCTTTTTATAATGTTTATAGATGGTTTAATACACTGAAAAAAATATATGCTGAAACTAATGGCAATTAACAAATTCAATTAAATGCACTGTACGATTTTGAAATAGGAAGACTGAAATAGTATTTTCATGTCCAACATACTGCAATAAACGTTTTATTTTTTAAACTGTTTTATTTACAGCTTCAAACATTTTTTTTTTTACAGTGTAGATGTAAGAAAGAAAAAGTCAATCATAATTCAGTATGCAAATAAATGTGAGACAGAAGATCAATCACAATTCAGCATGCAAACATATATTATAAATATATATTTTTGAATAAATAGCCCCAGGACATTTTGTGCTATCTTGCATGTACAGTAAAAAGTCAAATGTGTTTCAATCACAACAGGGACAGAGAGAAATCGAGTTATGTTGTTGACTTCAGGAAAACCTTCGCTGATCAATCGGAGGAAAGAAGCAGAGTATGACTCTCTAATAGCAATGTGAGGAAAGGGTTAAACCCTCTAAACACTCTTTCTCCTTCTCTTTCACCCTGCTTTCCCTCACCACCCAGCAAAACCATGCTCATTACCTATGCAAGAGCCGCAGCTCTCCACGGAAAAATACAGGATTAGAGAGGCCAAGACACTCAGTGTGTGTGTGTGTGTGTGTGTGTGTGTGTGTGTGTGTGTGTGTGTGTGTGTGTGTGTGTGTGTGTGTGTGTGTGTGTGTGTGTGTGTGTGCGTGTGTGTGTGTGTGTGTGTGCGTGTGTGTGTGTGTGTGTGTGTGTGTGTGTGTGTGTGTGTGCGTGTGTGTGTGTGTGTGTGTGTGTGTGTGTGTGTGTGTGTGTGTGTGTGTGTGTGTGTGTGTGTGTGTGTGTGTGGCTTCAATCCCAAAGCACTGCAGAAAACAAAGCAGCCAATGGCTCATTGTGATATAACACATTAGTGTTCTCTAATAAGTGAAGGCTGATATAAATGGGTTTTAAAGAGTTAAGCCCAGAATAATTAATGATTCACAATTAAATTTCACAAATAAAATTGTTTATTCAATCAACAAGTATACCTGGAGGCCAATGGGAGGCAATAAATTCATTTTTCATATTAAATTAACCACAACAAAGCATTAATGAATCACAGTGGGTGGTGCCCATATCAGCTGTTTCCTGTCTTTTACTTTGAGGATTATGGGAAATTAAAACCAGACAAGCATAAAGTTCCGGCCACCTGGGTTTTGTGTAGTAGCATGACAGGAATGTGTCAAAATCATTTTTGTGTGTGAAGTATAAATAACTGTGTTTGAGTGACTATTTAATGTAAATTATTAAAACTATCAGCAAAAAATGTAATAATTCTATATGTGTGTGTGTGATTTTTAAATAATTGTGTTATATAATATTTATATATAATATTAAAATTATTTTAATATGATACATTTTCACATTACTACATGCATAATAAATTATACATTAATATTATAAAATGAATTCATATATTAATATAATGATAATACAAATATATAAAGAAAATGATATATTAGTACACACACACATGGATATATTCCCCTCAGCGTGGCAGTAAGAAAAGCTGGTTAATGCAGCAGTAGAGCCGTTGGTTAAAAGCACTATATTTTTACGACTGGACCTGGTACAAGAAGTGCTACCAGAGGCCATTGTGTTCTGAAAGCTGCCGAGGTTTACGACTGAATCCTTCAAACCACAAGGCTGCACTGAAAACATCTGCTCTTTAACCATGCTGACATGCGCTGGTAAAGGTTGAAGTGCCATTGTTAAAAAAACATGACTCACACAGGTCCAGGAAATGAAATGATTGAAAAATGAATTCCTCCTGTAGCACCCCATGGAGCCACAGACAGGAACTAAAAACTGAAAAGTTGAAAGTGTGCCATGTTCTACAGTCAAAACTGACCTTCACTGTTTTAATCCCCAATAAAAACCTATTAAAAAGCCTTCTGGGGGAATAAAACGTGAGTGCTTGGGCACTTGTCTGTTTTCAATGCAACCTTTTTTATAACCTCCACACTGGACTACAACTCAGCAGTCAAAGCTGTATATGTCTACCTCGATAAAACAGTCTGAAATCAAGATTTCCAAGGTCCATATGGATCTTTGATACACCTATGGATTATTTGAGCAGACAGTCAGAGCTGTAGAGTTGGTTGTACAGCAGATGGTCAAAGCAGAAGGAGGTGAGGTATGCCAAAACAGGCTTTCTAGGAGGGGTGAGGAAAACCCTACGTACAAACACACCCTTACACATGCAGACGAGCCACACACAGTGAAAGAAAGCATACAGGATAAGCTAAATCAAAGTGACATTACAAAAGAATCAATATAGTAAATATTGACAATAAACCACACTGTAAAGGTGTTTTTTTTGCAGTCTTTAAAATTTGACCCTTCACCAATGTTACTTGCTGCTTCTTATAATTAATTGTGAAATGTACTAGCAATTTTTGAGTGGAAATAGTTTTTACACCAAGTGTATCGGATTATACAATTATTTCAGTCCACTAGAAAGAAAACCATGTGATTTTAAGCTGGTGAGATATTCTCTGAGCTGTAGCAGGAAAGTTTCTAAAGCACGTTTTTGGAACCAGGCACTGATGTGTCCATGGTAACGGCAGTTTGAGAGATTTTTTGGCTAATGGCGGCCGTAGATACCCATTTGTGTCAAAGATGATGTCACGGCTGTCTCTCTAGGTGGTTAATGCATTGCAGTATTGCTCTTCAAGAGCCCTGCCTACAGGCAGCTGTCACAAACCAGACACCATTTTAACTACTTGAACACCACATTTCACGCTACAGCATTAAAAACACAGTTTGTATGAATCGACCTGACATATAAACACAGACACCACAGACACCATATCACACTAGTAAAAATGGGATATATCTAAAAAATTGATTGTCTAAAAATATTCGGTGATGTATATCTTCATGTATATCTAAAAATATTATTCTTTCTTCTAAGAAATATAAAAATCTCCAAAATACAGAAATACAATAAGCTCCAAAAATTGGCACAAAAGCCACTTAAGTCCATATGACTAGCCTTCCAAAACTACACGATGCATTTATATGAAACCCAGATTTAAAGGGACAGTTCACCCAAAAATCAAAACACAAACACGAATATTGTGAAACAAAAAAGAAAATATTTTGAAGAATGTTGGTAACCAAACCAAAGTTTTGGTTTCCATTGACTTCCACTGTATTTTCAAACAATATAATGGAATGCAATTAGAACCCAAACTGTTTGCATACCAACACTCTTCAGAATATCTTATTTTTTGTTCCACAGAAGAAGGAAACTCTTAAAAGTTTGGAAAAATATAATGGTAAGTATATTTTCAGCAAATTGTTATTTTTGGGTTGACTATATAGGAGTAGTTCACCCCAAAACATGTATTAACAAATTGGGAGAAACTTATACTTTACTTGCTCACTAATGGATCCACTGCACTGAATGGGTGCCGTCAGAGTAATAGGTTTGTTTCTTACAAACCCACAGTTTTTCACTTCATAAAAGATTAACTGATGGACTGAGCAGTGTGGATTACTTGTGGATTATTGTGATGTTTTTATCAGCTGTTGGGACTCTCATTCTGAGGCACCCATTCACTGCAGGTGACGTAATGCTAAATTTCTCCAAATATGTTCCAATGAAGAGTCAAAGTCATCTACATCTGGGATGGCCTGAGGGTGAGTGAATTTTCAGCAAAGGTTAATTTTGGATGAACTACTCCTTTAAATCTTTATTTGCTAAAGATGAGTAAGTGCTGACATAATTTTATTCCACTACAAAAAACAATAAAAGACTCTCCAGCTAGTTTTGCACCACTAAAAATAATCGTTTTAATTAAATACATTAAAAATCATGTTCAAGTACTATTATCAAAACACAATGCACTCACACCCCAAACCCAGCTCTATGCAGAGAAGAAGTGAACAAGATGACAAAGTCACTGACAGCCGTAGTGGAGTTTGGTGACAGTCAGGTGATATTAATCACAGCCTAGTGTAATTAACTTGACACTAAGTTCATCACAGTGTTCACCCTCTGCCAGCTGCACAACAGTTTGGCTCAGAACCAACCGATCAACTTGTTTGTGTTCTCATTATTTTCTCTCATAAATGACAAGTCTTTGTGGCCTGTCATACACAAGGCTCTTTTCTTTTGCTAGAGGTTATATAATCATCAAGCTATTTTCAGAAAGTATTACACATAGCATATTAGAACTAATATAGTAAATATTCATTTATGTACATAATATGTACGCTACTGTTCTAAAATTTGGGGTTGGTAAGATTTTTTGTTTGTTTTTTAAATAAATCTTTTATAAGGCTGCATTTATTTGATCAAAAAGTAGAAGTGAAAACAGTAAAACAACTGGAATGTATTTAATCATTTATTCCTGTGATGCAAAGCTGAATTTTCAGCATCATTACTCCAGTTTTCAGTGTCACATGATCCTTCAGAAATCACTGTAATATGTTGATCTGCTGCTCAAGAAACATTTCATATTATTATCAATGTTGTTGTTGTGCTGATTACTATTTTGGTGGAAATGTATGATTATAAATGATATTTTGATCAATTTAATGCATCCTTGCTGAATAAAGCATGCAATACGCAACAATGTTCAAAACTGTGGTATTACACTGTCAAAACCACATTGTTTCAGGGCATTGTGTCGAGTTATATAATGCAAAAAAAATATTCTGGGTGTCCAATCAACAAATGAGCAAAGCAGATTTAATTGGGAGAAATTATTAATAATAGGACAACTGTCTTGATCCAATGCATTTATACAGTGCACAATATACTTACTACATGAATAGAGTGAGTAGTGCGAGGACAAAAGCTACCTTCAGAGAAACACAAAAACACGGCTAAAACTTCTTTCTTCCACTATTTAGGCCCAGAAATCCCCAAAAGAGAAATTGCCTTTGTACTGCATTATGGGTTATATAATACAGAACGAATGCTTGTAATGTTTTTGGCCATTCTGTTTGTTTTATAGATATTTGTATTTACTTGTATGTTTACTTTCTTGGCACACATATTTTTTATCAAACATCCAATATAGGAGAGAATTCTGCAAGGTAAGAATCATATTTTCCAGCATACGCAGTCGGGAGATTGGTGTGTGAGTGTGTGGTGTGATAAATTATTAGCGGCCAAATCTTTAGCAGCGCACGATGCCAGATGCTCATAGCTCTGACTATTCCTCGGAGGAAAGCAGCACTCGTCATCTAAATATTCAGCATGTAGCTTTCCAACATGCACCGTGAATGATATGATGGATTCATTTAATATCTCAACAGACCCAGCTATAGCAAAAATATGCCGTCAGGAAAAGGATTTTAATAACCTAACCTACATAATAACATGACAATGTTCATTTAATGTGATAAATATATACAGTACATTACTGTTTTTTTTTTTAGAATGATTTCTAAAGGATCATGTGAAGCAATGACTGCTTAAAAAAATCAACTTTGCCATCACAGAAATAAATTACATTTTTAAATATTTTCAAATAGAAAACTTATTTGAAATAGTAATAATATATCACAATATTACTGTTTTTACTGTATTTTTGATCAAATAAATGCATCCTTGGTGGACATTATCGTCCAGGCAAAACTATTGTTCCAGCCACTAAAGACAGATTCAACAATAACCTGCCGGATTTATCTCAACTGCTCTGTGTACCCATAAATACAGATGAACTAGACACAATTACTAGCAACATGGGAACTATCTTCTCTAATACGTTACAAACTGTTGCCCCCATCAAATTAATAAACGTTAGAGAAAAACGTGCTGCGCCATGGTACAGCAGTTATACCCATTCTCTCAAGAAAGAAACTCGTATTCTTGAGCACAAATGGAGAAAGACTAACTTGGAAGTCTTTAGAATTGCGTGGAAAAACAGTATGTCCAGCTATAGACAGGCTCTAAAAACTGCAAGAACCGAGCATATCTGCAAACTCATAGATAATAACCAAAACAATCCAAGGTTTTTATTTAGCACAGTGGCTAGATTAACAAATAAACAGATGTCACCCGATCTAAATATTCCCTCACAGTTTAATAGTAATGACTTTATAATTTCTTTACTGATAAAATAGATAATATCAGAAATACAATAACAAATGTAGATTCTATAGCGTCTAGTACTTCAGCTTCATTCATCGCACCCAAAGAAAAACTGCAGTGCTTTACAACTATAGGACAGGATGAGCTAAATAAACTTATCACTGCATCTAAACCAACAACATGTTTATTAGATCCTGTACCAACTAAATTACTGAAAGAGTTGTTACCTGTAGCAGAAGAACCGCTTCTCAATATTATTAACTCCTCGTTGTCTTTAGGTCACGTCCCAAAACCATTCTAGCTGGAGGTTATTAAACCTCTTATTAAGAAACCAAAACTAGATCCTTGTGAACTGACAAATTACAGACCCATTACAAATCTTCTGTTTATGTCTACAATTTTAGAAAAGATGTGTCTGCTCAATTGTGCTCCTTCTTGAAAAATGATATCTATGAAGAATTTCAGTCAGGTTTTAGGCCCTGCCATAGCACAGAAACTGCACTTTTCATATTTGGCTCCCAAACTCTGGAATATCCTTCCTTATAAATGTTCGGGGTTCAGACACACTCTCTGTTTAAATCTAGATTAAAGACACATCTCTTTAGCCAAGCATTCATATATTGCATCTCATAATCTTGTACTGCAGTTATATCTGATCAAATGCACATTATTATGCTTTGGCTTGTGTTGAACAAATATTTTTTGCCTGGATGGAACAACACCTATACGCTAATTGTCTATATTTGTTTCTCTGTTTCTGCCTCTTGTGTAAGGAATAACCCTTAAACGATCTGAGATGACCGAACACCTGAGAAGAGATGATGACAACCCCTCAGACAATATACAGAATTAACCACATTTTTGCAATATATACATCTATTTTAGAAACTTAATTTCCTGTAAAGCTGCTTTGCAACGATTGTTTCGTGAAAAGCGGTATACAAATAATCTTGAATTGAATGTTAAAAAAACAGTACAAAATATAATAATAAAAATATAAAAATATACGCACACACACACACACATATAGAACATTTCACAAATTATTACAAAACATCAGCAAGTAATGCACTGAATTAAACGTAAATTGAAAGACTGAAATAGTATTTTTATGTAAAACATACTCCTGTAATTTTTATAATTTCAAAACAACACTTTTATATCAATGCAGTTTTGGTAATCAAAATACATAAACTACAAAACAAGAATTGTGCAGTTTAGTTTGATTTTTAGAATTATAGCCTCTAAGCTTTTAAAGTTTTTATAACATTTTTGAAAATATTGCAGCAATATAACCTAACAACAGTTTTGTCAGGATCTGTGGAAAATATGTGACTTTGCAGCTCTTTTAAACTCTCACTCTCTCTCTCTCTCACCTCTCCTCTCTCTCTCTCTCTCTCTCTCTCTCTCTCTCTCTCTCTCTCTCTCTCTCTCTCTCTCTCTCTCTCTCTCTCTCTCTCCCTCTCTCTCTCTCTCTCTCTCTCTCTCTCTCTCTCTCTCTCTCTCTCTCTCTCTCTCTCTCTCTCTCTCTCTCTCTCTCTCTCTCTCTCTCTCTCTCTCTCTCTGGAGAATGATGTGGCGTTTGTTAGGCTAATACAGCTGCCATGCTACATCGGGTGACTGCTGCTGAGGAGAGGAAGCTAAATTAGATCAGGGTTGTCCGTCCAGCAGGCAGGATTACTGCAGCCAGCAAACAGCCAGAACACATCAACAACGTCATTAACAGTCCAGTCCTGCCTCCTGCCTCCACTGCCACTGAAACTGAGATACAAGGAAAGAGGACTGGAAATAGGAAAAGAGGGATTTGTCAGATTTCCCATAATCCCATAAAGTCTGCGTTTAATCTAGTTAAATCAGAGTTGGGGAAATCTAGTTAGTTTAATCTCTCTCTCTCTATCTCTCTCCCAGAACCAATGGCCTTTTCTCTCTCTCTCTCTCTCTCTCAGATTTTGGTACCGTTTGAGAACGGTGAAGGTGGAATCTCCTACTTCCACACTGTAGAACTGGTTGTCCACTTTGCTTTTGCTCATGTTGTAATGCTGGGCAATGTAAGAAACATCAACTTGTTTGCCAAACCCTGGATGTGGAGAAAAGATGGATGTGTGAGCGGAGAGAACATCGCAGAACTTGGGTTTAGACTGTTGATATAAGCACTTGTAAGGCTATTATTTCAAAAAAGCACTTTCATAAAGTCATAAAAACCTGTTTGCGTTTCAAAGGATTCACCTCAATAATAAACAGTGTGAAGAGGTATAGATTAAACTGTGTATCTTCTTTTCTTTAGCTCAGGATATGAAAAACCCATAAGATTGTGACGTGATATTTGCCGCTTTATATTTATGTCAAACCACTCACTAGGCAAATAAATTAATATAATTAAATGAAATGAGGTGACACAAATGAACGAAGACAAATATTGAATCTATTACTATAAGCAATTTGAGAAGATGCAAGACTTTATATCTACAAGCCAAAAATTAAGAATATAAAACATATACAAATTAGATTTTTGTGGGTATTATATTAGTATACGTAAGATACTATTATAGTTTTTATTAATATTTTAAATCAGTTTTTATTTCCATTTGAATTATTTGCATTATTATATTTTAAATACTAATGTACTACGATAAAAAACTAACAATAAATAAATAAATTGTTTACTTGAAAAAAATATTGGGAACTGCCTAAAATCGTTTATTTAATATATTTTGTTTTGTTTTATTTTATTTTACGTAACATTTTTAATTTAACTTTTAGTTTCAGAGTCAAGTCTCTTGTTTCCGAACAGAGCTGATACATTTTAGGGATATGAAACACACTTGGTTCAGGAGTCAGAGTCATTTAGTCATTTGTCTGAAGTGACCACCAGTACACTTACTACAGTGACAGTCTCTGTGGAGTACACAGAGGTTAAGTGTCATTGAGTCCATGGATCGATCTTTCTGGGATATGAACCTACAACCTTTTGTTAACAGAGTGTATTCTTTATCTGCTAGTCAACTCCACCTACTGCCCTCTCGACCTGTGAACTGTGCGTCTCACCAAAGGACTTTCTGACAGCTGATGAGGATAAATTAAAGCCCAAAAGAGAGAATGAAGGACAAAAAACCACAAGGGACATATTGTGAGAATGAATAATGTTTTGCTGTGCTACTGTGATTTCTTCAGGGAAGAGATCCTTTACTTCATATTGAGATTGATCAGAAGGAAGTTTCATTATGTAAAACCATGCATCATTATTATATTCTGATATAACCTACAGTATGAATGTCTATGTAAACTTGTTGGCCATTGGATTAAAAACTAAACAAAAAAGGGGTAACTGCACATTTCTTCCCATCGTCCAGAGAAGAAAAGTATATATAAACTCACAATTACACGGAAAAGTCACTATTACCTTTTTTGCAAGATGTAAACTCAGAATTGTGAGGGTAAATAAACTGAGTATTCAATTATTTTTTCTTAAAATTGTGAGTTTATATTTTGCAATTCATAATTGTGAGAAAAAAGTCACAATTATCTTTTGCAACCTTGTTACAATACAAATGATACAATATAAATCAGGTCACAAGTGAGTCAATCGAGAGCCCAGAATTTAAGGAAGATGTACATCTATAAACTAAACTTAAAGGGATAGTTCACTCAAAATCAGCATTTACTCACTCCAAACTCACTCCATTTAGGTCATTCCAACCCTGTTTTGTGTTTATTCAATGAAACTTAATGGAGAGCAAAACAACAACAACAACAAAAAAAGAAAGTAGACATTTTCTAAATATCTTCTTTTGTGTTCCACAGAAGAAAGAAAGTCATGGAGCGACAGGAAGGTTTGGCAATTTTGGCACACACACGCATGTACGCACACACACACACACACACACACGCACGCACGCTTGCACGCACGCATGCACGCACGCACACACACACACACACACACACACACACACACACACACAGGTGAGTAAACAGAATATATTTTTTCCTTTAAGTGCTTTTAATTTAAATGATGCATCTGTATGAATGCATTGATTAGAAAACACTTGCATGCATGTTTAAAGTGATCTTAAGATGTCTTTAATGCATTTTGGGAAACCCAAGTCTGAATGGCTTGGAATGCTGCAAGAAATTGATCCTGTAAGCTGTACATCTTCCTTAAGGGCTCAGACATGCTGTCACCAGTATTTGTTTTGGACAATGACACACCCATAAGAATGACGGACAGAATGGAAGTGAATGAATACTCTACCTTTTAATTTACCTGTATGAACACACACCTGACAAAAGGCAATCTTCACATCCAGGACTGGAGCACTGCAGTTATATAAGAAACGTCTGTTCATAAATACCTGAAACACAGGAATAAAGAGTCATGATTAAAAATGAGTGAATAAATATTGCAATAATTTGATACTGAGGCAGTAAAATATTTGTTTTTGTTCTGTAAAGCTCATTTAATCTTAAAATGACTTGGTTTCTCGAGATGTTTTTTGGCAGATAATGATATGTGCTAAAAGAGAGAAAGCTGAGATGATAAACAACACATTTTTTTTTCTCTTCTCACATCTCCCATCTTCATTCTGTCACAAAGCCCCTGCCCTGTGGATATAACGGCTCTCGGCACACTGAGGATCTATGCATTAGAACAGACTTTCCAAGAATAGTCAGTGTCATCCAGGAGTCAAAGACAGTATGCTAATTCACGTTGATTATTTCTCTGTTCTGTTTCCTGTTTGTTTGTTTTCCCAAGGGACGAGGAGGAGCTTTTGGTAAGCGCTGTGCACCCTGTCTTTTAAAGATACTGAAGGCCTGTGGATAGCGTTAAATATTCATAAGTGTTTTCCAGACTTCATAGCAGCCAGCTGTAACAAAGGGATCAAATATGGATGCACAGTAATATGTGGGTCATTTTAACAGTATGAGATTTTTAATTTTATTTGTAGGTTATTATTACTGCTTTTACTTGGTGTCAATGTGAAGAAAAATATTACAATACATTTATGAAGTGATATCAATTTAAAAGTAGTAATATTTTGATATTACCAATAATAAATAAAATCATAAAAAAAACATAAAGACACCAATATTTATTTCATGTTTTTTTATTATGTTATCATGTTTTATTGTGTTAGTTAGCTGTTTTTTTTTTACCAACTCAAAATAACCCAACTGCAGTTTGATTGAGATTAACTGGAATGCACAATGAAAAAACATGAATTATGAGAACTGTTAAAAACGGAGTTATCCATTTTTGCAAATGAACTCTTCATAATATATATATACATGTGCCTTTGACGCAGATTTGATAATGCTTGGGTGTGTGAGTGAAAACAGCACTTGCTATGATGTTCTTGCTGGTTTTGAATGGCAGCTTACAGCTGTGTGTAAATGGCATGAGGACTGCCTACAGCCTACGTGTGTTTGTCAAATGACTGACATTAACAGCACAGCTTTCATTTCCCTTTCACAGTGACTGCTGAAACATATAAACCTGCGCTGCTGCTTCTGCAGTCTGCTCGGAGACAAAGAGCATTATGGGATACCGAGTAACTTTATGATAACCTTCATATTATTGATTAAAACGAGTCAATATGACGAAAAGCATGATCCAAAGAGAAGAGCGAGAGATGGATGATGCTTAAAGTTCCATATTAAATAGCTCCTGCTTCAGTAATTTGCAGGTTCCACTCCTTAATTACTATTTTCTGAAGTCTGAAGTCAGTTCTAATGCTCTATTATCAGTGTAAACTTCTGATCAATACAGAGGCTTATTATAAAAACAAGCAACCAGCATTAGAGGAGTGATTATTTAGCTGCTTTACCACACATACTTCATGCAGCTGATTTCTCAAGGGAACATCTTTCACAGATTCAGCTTTGTCATCAATTTAAATATTACAGTTGTCCACATTTAATCAAAGCAATGTGCTTTTTTATATTTCACTACCTCCGTAGATTGAAAATATTTAATATATAAATGCAGCACTCATGAATAATGAATCTTGCAATGTCCTCATTTGTTTTGTATCGCTTCCTTCAAACCGGAGCGACTGATTCAAACATTTTGCCAGTCTGTTACTCTGGCGGCACACCAATAACTGCATAGAAAACAAATGAGCTCTCAAACTGATTTAGTAAAAACAGAACTCGGCTCAGGAGACACACAGCCGTCGGTGAGAACATCCTTGAACATATTTCAACTGACGGCACACAGATTTTTATCACACACAGTATGCTAATGAATTATAAAGTCTTGAAATACTGAGGAGTTGCTGTAAGCGATTTTCTGTATCACAAGCGGCACCAAACAGAATTGAAAAATAACACTCTCAAATGGTCTCCATATCTTCCATTGTTCATCCAAACAGATAATATAGTCAGTCATTTTGTGCATGGTATTCCAACTTACTACTGTACAAAAAATGGAAATATTTTTCCTTTGTATTTTTGAAAACTTTTGCCTACATATGCCAACATTGTCAAAAAGATTTTCCGTAACACGGATCCACAAAAATCACTAAAAACAATACTATATATGCCAGGCCAGTATATGGCGATGTCACTTTGTAAATAAACATCATGCAAACACATATGCATGCACAAGTTCACTGTTTTTCACAAAAAAAAGCCTCTTGAGGTCCTTGCACACTGAGTCAGAAATATTCATATCCGTTTTTCATAGTTTTTTTTCATATTCGTCATCCTTTCCTATCAAAATACCTGCTACGCATGCGAAAATGCAGAAAATCTAACTTTATCCGATTTTTTTTATGACGGACAAAAGTTTCACGGGTAGTGTGTTAACTTGATTGACACAACGTGAGGTCATATTTATTTTTTAATGTGCAAAAATTTCAGACGAGAAGGACCTGAGTGCAAGGACCTTTAAAGTCACATTTGACCATTTTGACTTCTGTACAAATGACCAGCAGGTACCTCCAGTCTGTGGTGATCCAAAGCGCTTGAAACACCACAGGCTGGAGGTACCTGCTGGTCAAAAAGGGTGTAAATGCAACGAAAACATATGTCTATTAAATGTAACATTTAAATAATTAAAATACCAAATAAATATGAACGTTTAGTCATAGGCTTTACTATTGATTACTAGCTCATGTCAAAAGAGCTCTCAAATATTCTGATCCCTAGATATGACTCAGGTCTAACCTTTTTTCAGTAAGATGTTAACCTTTGCAAATGCAGCTAATGAGAGCCCATGCTACACCTCTCTTTATCTCCTTGCACTGGCAGCCGGATGCAGCTCGCATCAAGTTCAAAACATTGATGCTTGCATATAGAACAGCCACAGGCTCAGCACCCGCCTACTTCCACTTACTGATGACAATCTACATCCCCTCCAGAAGTCTGAGATCCCCTAGAGAGCGACGCCTCGAGGTACCATCACAGAGAGGCTCAAAATCACTTTCCAGAACATTCTCGTTCACCGTTCCTGGCCGGTGGAATGATCTTACTACCCCTATCCGGACTGCTGGATCCCTGTCAATCTTCAAGCAACAACTGAAAACTCATCTCTTTCAACACTACTTGACTTCATCCTAAAAAAAAAAAAAAAACTGTCTTTCTCTTTATTTATTCCTTCTCTTGCTAGCTTGTACTTATTAGATCAATGCCTAAGACTTGGTGTTAGCACTTCCTCTGTCTGTTTGACTCTCTAAGATGAATCGCTTCATGTATTCCCCAATTGTAAGTCGCTTTGGATAAAAGCGTCTGCTAAATGACTAAATGTAAATGTAAATGTAATGAATGGATGGTGTTTATACTGTAGGAAAATATGGACTTAAAAAAATATTAGAAAATCAAATACACCCAAATCCCATTAGTCTCTGCATTCAACATCACTGGTGTGGCGTTTAGTGTGCATCAAATCAACACTAGTTTTAAAGTCTCCAACAAGTAGTATTTTATATGATCTTCTTAAATGAGATATTACCGATTGCTTAGATCAACTGGCATTAATATCCACACTCTCTAGCCTGCTATTCAATAAATATTGGACAGCACATAAATAGTTGAGCTGCACAGAAATATTATCTATAAAGGGGAGAATGCGACAAGGTCGGGGCAGTTGGCCTGATGAATGAGGCAGAGAACCGAAGAGGAACCTTGATAAGAGAGTGATGAATTACTGAGAGCAAATATGACATTAACAGACAACAGGACGCAAGCAGAGAGCAGGACCTCTGCCTTCCCAAGCGCTGCAATAAATCTCATGCCTGGAGATTAGAAACAGCTAGAAATATGCACAAAACATCTCCCTGCTATGGATCAAGTATAGCCTCTGGATAATACAGAATGGGTGAGTTTAATAATGCTGGATTGCAAGTAAAGCCCTCTTGTGTATCAACATATCTATTGAGCTGGATAGGGTGCACAAGATGCACAAGACGTCCATCTTCAAACCGGTCAAGAGTGACGTGAACGTGGGTAAAGAGCTGGACGGTATGCAGGGTTATTATAGGTAGCTAAACCTAAAACCATTTCAAATAAAATATGATTACTCGAAACAAAATTATGAAATAAAAAATCGAATAAATAATAATCATAATAATAACAGTGTGTATATACTGTATATATATATATATATGTGTGTGTGTTATTTAGTTTAACAGTACTACAATAACTAACACCAAAACAGAAATTGAAATTAATAAAAACTATCAAGATTAAAAGGTTTAAAAGGAAAAAAATAATAAAAATCATTTCTACTGTTGAATAGTGTATACGTCATACCTCCAGCATCAGTGGGTGTACGTGTGTGTGCTGTGCTTCGTTCACACACAGGTGGTGCGCACCAGAGGCTAAAGTGTTTGCACAGCGTGTAGAAACATTCAGTGCACGGCAGTCATATTGAGATGAGCAGACAGGTGATTTCAGATCTACAGTGAATCATCACCCCTGAGACCCGGCAGATGGAGGTGTACATCATCCTCTGTGTCTTCCTCTTCAACTCATTTTCATGAACGGAGAACATTGATTAATTAGTCCATTGTGTCTGGAGCTTTCAGGTCAATTAACACTGATGATCTGTCAGAGGTCTGTGCTCCATTCAAAGCCAGATATGGGATATTTCTACTTGATATCTATTCAAATATTCCCTTTCACAAATCTTATTTCATTCAAACATTCATTTTCACTTCATATTATGTTAATTGATAGACGGAAGTCATGTGGATTACTTGTGAATTATTATGATGTTTTTATCAGTTTGGACTCTCATTCTGACGGCACCCATTCACTGCAATGGATTCATTGATGAGCGAATTATGTAATGCTACATTTATTATGTCATTTTGATTAAGAACTCATCTAAACTTTAGATAGTCTGAGGGTGAGTGAATTCAGCAAATTTCAAGTACTGTATGACAGTGCTGTGAAACCCTGAGAACCAGAAATATGCTATAATTATCATCAAACATGCCAACAGATTAGTCCTCAAATCCCAGTGTTCCCCAGTATATTAATAAGGAGCAGTATATTCTGCTAAGATATGCACATAACCTTCATAAATATGTAAAGAGAGGTGAGAAAGACATGGTGTAAAATAATGCATGCAATTGAAGCTGGATATGATCATTACAAGGACAAAAAAACAGACACTCAACCTCCAGCCTTTAATGCCAGATATATGACGTCTGGCTTGTGTCTGGGACTTTAATATTATTCAATCATTCTATCTGTCAATCATCAGAGGTTTGGTGGGAATATGTTACCTGGTAAAAGCTAAATTCAGGCTTTAACTCCTGTGAAATTAAGAGATTGGCAGAAAAGAGGAAATATTGCTTTTACAGTGCGGGGTAGAGGGATGAAACACGGCAGCAGATGGAGGAGAAGAGATTTGATTTTGTATTTGGCAGGGAGAATGCCAGAGCTAATTATGGATGACCTTTAATTACAGAGATTCCTGATTTAATCATATTTATTTGAGGGTTTCACTTTTGCCGTTCACTTCAAAAGAAAATTACTTCAACAAAATATTCAAAATAAGGACTGAAGATAAAATGTAATATTTTTTACTGTAATAAATTAATAATAATTTAAAATGTCATATTTTTCTTTAAATTAATAGTCCCACATTCATTTCCAAATGAAACTAGATTTTAAGTTTCCCGTGTAAAATTTGCTGCCGCTCTGTTTTCATGCCTTAAAACTCTCTCATTTGGTATTCATATTTTATATACAATTATAGTCATTTGATTAACTGTTATTTTTTAGATATATTTTAGTTTTCATTTGTCATTTTTATTTTTGTGTATGTTTTTAATTATATTTCTCTTCATTTTATTTTTATTTCAAATTTCAGTAATTTTTGTAATTTTATTCAATATTTTACAACAATTATTTCTATATATTTTAGTTTTCATTTGTTATTTTTTTTTTTTTTTCAGATCGCAAATAATTTTTGTAATTAAATGTAATCTTTTACAACTATTTTTATTTTCAAGGTTTTATTATTTTTCACTTTTTCACAATCGTTTATATAATCTGTTATTTTTGGTTTTTATTTAATCTTTATTTCAATTTACAAAAAATATTCTTAATAGTTTTATCTTTAGTTAACTATAACAAGACTGCATATAATTAAATAATTTCCTGATATTATTGCAAAGAATGCAAGTAACAATTAGTAACACATTAAGTAACACTTAATAAAAATGTAACACTTAAACATTTATATTTACAAAAATATATATATTTGTGTAAATATATTTTTTATATATTTACACTATATATTTATATATTCAGATTTTATATAAAAATCTGAACTACTGGCTTGACCGGTACCTGACCTGCCTTTAATAATATATCCAGCTTAAAAACACACGCACACACGCACACACACACACACACACACACACACACACACACACACACACACACACACATACACACAGGGGGTCAAAAGGTCCCTGCTGACTATCAAATCAGTGTTATTCACCACAATACCAATGGAAAATCTCCAGACATATTATATGAAGAAATTGCCATGACAACCAAACCCTGGGTCATGCAAAAAATCCCCACGGGTGCATAAAAACACACATAATGAAATGACAGGCTTACAGTGCCTCAAAATCTAATTTGAACCCATGACACGACAATGAGAACATGCTCAAATGTGAATACACAGTTCACAGGCCTGTAGCGTGAAAACCAAAGAATAGCAGGGTGTTTCTGTGCTTTTATGTGATTTTGAGAGGCTTTTGATAGCAGTGCGGCTGATTTACTCAGGTCATGAACACATTTCTCTTCATCGGGAGCCGATCTGTGCCCTGTCGGCGGGGCCGGGGCCCGTCTTCACTGACAGCGCCGGCAGGTATCGCGTGTGTGGGCAGCAGATCCCGTAAAACAACATCAGTTGAAAAAGAAGACAGATGTCCTCGCTGCTGCCTGTGCTGTTTATATTCCAGATCCTGCACATAATGATACAGGGCAGCCATGTTGACACACAGACATGTCCTGTCTGATAGGAATCGGATATATTACCATCTGTTTATGTGTATGCAGCTTTAATAATCACACTTAGTATATTGTTAATGTGTGCTAGCTCTCTTCTAAAGAGATAGTTCACCTAAAATTACAATCTTTTCATCATTTACCTCGCCCTTAAGTTGCTCCAAAATGTGTAATTTTTTTCAGCTGTTGAACACAAGTGAAGATATTTTGAAGAATGTTGGTAAACACAAAGTTGACGGTTCCCAGTATGATTTTTAACTGTTTGGTTACCAACATTCTTCAAAATATCTTCTGTGTTCAACAACTGAATGATATTCATACAAGTTACACTGCAGGCTAAACCTCGGTCAACATTCTTCACAAGAAGCAGTTCAGAAATGACTTTTCAAACAGAACATCCTCTAGAAGAGACCAAAGCATGGCTCAGATGAGCATTTCAGAACAAAAGTGGCTGAAATCATAGACAGATGGAGTAAAAACGTATTCTAGATCACCAGAGCAGTGTGGCCCACAAGGGATAAATAAACTTCATCATTTAAACCATATTCGGTTGGATAAAGACTTGGTAATGTGGCAAATAACTGGTATTAGAGGAAATAATGTAAGACAGGACTTCATAAAATATGATATTTCCCCTGCCTATGTGCCCTTGGCTTCACTGGTAAAAAAGAAAATGAATTTCAGAGGCCGAGGAATGCATTACATTTTGATTAAACGTTATTATTATTGGTTTTTTTTTTGCACTGATCAATTGTGCACAATAAAACCAGTGACATGTATTAATAAGTAAATAGTACATTTCACATTATCTGTGAAGGATAACTTACATCGAGCCTTAAAAATGTGATTTGATAAGGTGTTTTTATTTGACTCTCATTCGCGCTTGTTCAGGGGTTAAAGTCGAGCTGGAAGAGAGTCGGATCTGTCGACCGTTCAGTGCTGACAGATTCATTTAACACCTCAGCTTTTCTGACTAAATGGGATTATTCAGCAGTTCTGGAGTCTTTAACTTCAAACTTTAGTTTGTACACACACACACACACACACACACACACACACACACACATTCCTGTATGACCCTCGAAGTGAGGTCCGGGTAAATTAACCTGCAGTGTGAGGACCACCATTTCTGCTATAGCTAGAAGTTAGTGAAAACAATATTTATACACTATGTGTTTCCAGGATTCAGAATATCACCTTGGATTATTTAAAAAAAAAAGGAAAAGAACCAGTTTTTTACCAGCAGAGTGAGGACATTTTCAAGGGGGCGCTATTGAGTCCGTTTCCGACTGAATTATTTTAAGCACATTATTTTTATTTATTTATGGACAGTTCTAAGTCATTATTGAACTGAATTAAACTATCATCAGTTAAGTAATGACTCAGAGCATCTTTACAACTACATTCATTTCTGTTTGCATCATTAAGCATGCTCCTGTTGATCACTATAAAGCGGTCTAAGAAATGCAAAAAAAAAGTCATTTTCAGATTGATTTAATTGTTAATTTAACATAGAAATTCACACCAACAAGTGTCTCAACATGAAGGCAAAGAGAACACCTGGACATGATTTTAAAACAGAAGCATTCGTGAAGCAGACCTCCTTTTCTTATTAATAATTGTGTTGTAGACAAACATCCTTCCAAGATCGTTCCTTCAGGACCTTTTCCTCTTCTAGACCCTTCATACGGTCTGCTTTTCCAGGAACAAACCGTGCTAGATGTGTTTACTGACCTTCTCTCTTCCTCACACCACGGTCTCTTCACTGATCGCCTGTGTCTCTACAAATGACAAGACAATATAGATTGTGTCACCATGAAAACAGAGACCAAGAGATGTAGCTTTTGCAGTCACAGAAAGAAGTAAATGCATGATTTGGTCAAAAGTAATTTTATCCTCAGAAAACATTTGTCCCAAAGATGTTAAGCGTGAATCAGAGCTAATGAATGAATAATTAAAAGGATCAAGACATTAGAAATCAACTTTGCCTCAAACATATAAGAGGTCTTTGTGTTAAAACATGTTGCAAGTTCATAGCTTAAGCTGTCCTCCTCGTTACAAACAAAGCATTTATTTAATTAAGCTCCAAAACAGCTCGTTGTGATATTGTGGGATCGGTGACGTCACATGGGCAAATATATTTACTTTTCTTTACTCTTAGTCATTTAGCAGACATATATAGATATTTGACATCGACCAATAGCTATGAATCATCACTGTGAATAAGTGAATTAATGGTGATAAATAAGTTTCAGTGCTTTGGACTTGTTTTTGATAAAAAATAAACAAGTAACAAATATGGAAAAAAGTATTTTAAGAATTAAACAAAAAATTGACCCTCCAAAATGTAAAATAAAATAAACAAACAAAATCAAGAAAACTATCCTATTACCCATCATCTCCTCTTTTGAGGAAACACTGCAAAACAACTTGAACTGACTACATTTACATTTATGCATTTAGCAGACGCTTTTATCCAAAGCGACTTTGTCGCTATATTTATTCAGGCTATACATTTTTTTTGTCAGTATGTGTTCCCTGGGAATCAAACCCACAACCTTTGCGCTGCTAACGTAATGCTCTACCGCTGAGCCACAGGAACACTGGACTACAGTCCTATTCATTGACTTGTTTTTGGTTGAGTAAATCCTATTAGCAATTTAAATACAATAAAAATTAATTTAAACCAAAGATTATTTTGAAGAAAATACACTTACACTGTGGGCTAATTTGACTTGTTTTAAACTCCAAGTAAAGTGCAGAGTTTCCAGAACAGAGTTTCTAAAACACTGTTTCAGAACAGAACACAAACATCAAAGGCCATTTGGTGGACACGGCCTAAATGTGTTTTTTATTTTTATAAACAGATTCAGTTAAAAGAATCATGAGTTCAGTATTGTATACTACACTGAATCATGAGATGTGTATTATGCTCCTACTGTAAAAACAAATAATTGTTCTAATAATTATTAGATTTATCAGTTATCAAAATGATCAGTAAAAAATTATGAAACTTACCTTTAGCCAGTTTTTCCTCTTTTCTTTTCTTCTTTTGGTGAGAAGGGCTTCTGCATTTATCTTGATTTGCATTCCCTTAACCACACTTTTAATAAACTCACTGCACTGTTCAGGTGCTTTCTGAGTGGAGAAGTCAGCGACTCTTTTCTTGTTCTTCTTTGGTGAGAAGGGCTTCTTGGCCCGGCTTGCTCCCTGCTCTTGATCTGCAACAGACACACATTAGCACCTGTTAGTTAGTGGATCCTCAGGTATTGTGGGATGTTCAACATCCACCTGTACTGAAGCTCTGATAGTGACTAAACACTAAAGCCTGGCCTAACCAGTGTTCATGGTTATTTGGACTTCATGAGAAACACTAATTCACCTACTACATCTGAACCCGTCCTCACTGCACTGTTCAGGTGCTTTCTGAGGGAGAAGTCATCAGAACATCTGTCTGAAAAACAAAAAGTGACACCTCATCTTCTGAAGAGTAAAATAGACAAAACAGCTGCTATTATTTTTAGATGATGCAGGCCCAAACAAGATACAAAGAACAAAATACATATCAAATAAACAGTGTTAAACCTAAACATCTTCTGATGAACTTTTAGATTCCCCGGTCTAATTTGTGTACAAATCATCATATGGTAATGTCATATACGTTAAATCCACACAATCTTGTGGGCAAATTTAGTAACACATTCAGTTTTATCTGTGCTGTTTTAACCTTTCCGTTTTATCAATTCTTTTGGCTGTTTTAAAACCTAATTAGTGACAGGGCTGCAAATAATTTACCGCCCAACTCCTTGCTTAAATTACCTCTATTGCACTGCTTTTCTGTATCTGACGCCAAGTTCACGCACACGGTTTAAAGTGTGTATGCGGCGTATATTTTGTTCTGCACCCATGTTAATGGTTGAGGTCCGGCAGTGCGTTCCGGGAGCGGATCATTTCCACACAGAGTCTATTTTTGCCGTGCTGCCACTTGCTTGAGCGTTTTTTCATGATAACTGAAAATAACTAAAAATACTCAATGTTTGATTGTACAGATCAGAATAAGGTAACATTTGAAACTGCAAAGGGTTTAAAAACAATGTGATTTTGTAAAATAAAGCAAATAAATGGTGCGCTTTGTCACATCTCTTCAGAGACACGTAAATAAAACAAGCTGAATCTCCACAAATACTTGCCTCAAAAGACATGAGAAATATATGCACAGAAAGCTTGAAATATCTACTTTCAAATTAAGTCAGTCATGTCGAAAACAAATATTCTCTGATAAAGTAATTAGTATGAAACCAACACAATCTCCAGTTTTGCTCATCTAAACTCATATCTAATGTGACCACGGCCACGAGCGATCACGTGTTTTTAAAATCTAACTATCCACGTGAGATGTGCGAACATGTTCATTAAGTTCATTTCAGCTACGTTTTGTTTCTGGAAGAAGACGCTCTGAGAAGAATAACCCAGGATTCACCTCAGAAGAACAACACAACGCGATGCGTCACGCAGCTGGATCCAGTGGAGGATATCATTTATACGAGTAAGATTGCTCCTGTTAGATGTTGTTGTGTTATACTGACGTAACATATACACACTTTACTAGTTAGACTTTCCCCAAACTATAATTCCTGACTAGATTTATGAAATCACCAACAAAATGTTGAATAGGTGGCATTTCATTACATCCCTCTGGAATAGCCTTCCTGATAACGTTTGGGGTTCAGACACACTCTCTCTGTTTAAATCACATCTCTTTAGCCAAGCATTCATATAATGCATCTCACAATCTTGTACTGCAGGTATATCTGATCAAAGGCACATTATTATGCTTTAGCTTGGGTTGAACAGATCATTTTTGCCTGGATGGAACAACAGCTACACTCATTATGTCTCTATTTGTTTCTCTGTTTCTGGATTAACTGATCTGAGATGAACAAACACCTGAGAAGAGACGATGCCAACCCCTCAGAGGAAGCCAACCATCAGCGATTATACTGAATTAACCACATTTACCATAAGTTAATTATATTGAGTTTCTACAATATAAATCTATTTTAGAAACTTAATTTCCTGTGAAGTTGCTTTGTAACGATTGTATCGTAAAAAGCGCTATAAAAATAATCTTGAATTGAAATCTTGAATTGAATTTAAATAGCTCACAAGTCCAGGATGTTTTTTAATGTTCTATAAAACATAAAACCACAAGATATAAAAGTGGTATGAGTGTTTACACAGTGAGTCTAAGAACGTTTGGCACAAAGTTGTGTTACTGTTCAAGTGTTTAGATCAATATGTTCAATAATGTGCCGTTGGCCTTTACTGTGCATATTGTGATTATTCTGTGTTGCAAATAAAAATAGTCCAAATAATACAACCCTCTTAAAATGTTACTCTCCTCACATTCTTTGTTACCTGTTTCAGACTCATTCATATTGATGGTAGGCTTGCTGCGATAGACTGTGTTGGCGGTGATCCTGGTGTTAATCCGCAACACGTTACGTCACTTCACTTATATATACACACTTCACTTTCCGTGTTCCGTCTCGCAGCTTTCAAAGTATACTCAGCCGCATTCTTTACTGATTTTTAGTTTTGTAGGAGTTTGTGTGAACCTGGTGTAACAATGCCTAAATCAGTATATGTATGTGTGCCCATCTCAAATCTACTAAAATAAGAACGGCAGCACATACAGTATACTTGAGACTTTTAACTAATTCTGCGAATAGTTAACCTGAATAGTTCATCGGTAAAGGCAGGATTTTTTGTATATTTCATGACAACAACTATTTACGCTGTAGGTCACAATGCGGGTTTTGTTTTGAATGTAATTTTACGGAGGTGTTTTCAATTAATGCCACATTTACAACTGTTTATATAGACATGTATAAAATTACAATCTTACCTTCATCCACTTCTCTTCCTCTCGGGTCTTCCTTTTTGTTTGTCTCTGCGAGACAGAAGATGATGCGCGCTTTCACCTATAAAGATTAAAAACAATCAAATACTAGTGCTTGATTTTCCAAAAATACATAAACTACCTTTGATTAAGTAAGCTATAAGTAATATATTTCCCCGATTTCAGATAAGGCTTAAGTCTAGTCCCAGACTAAAAGGTAAGTCTGATCTGTTTCAACTGAAATAATATTGCAATGACTGATCTTAAAATATATCAGTGCCTTTGTTTTGTCTCAAGATGCACCAATGTATTTCCTAAGCAAGTTTATCAAAATTACTTAAATGTCCTAATTGAACTATGGCTAATCCTGGCTTAGTCTAAACCCTGTCTGTGAAACCAGGCCTTGGTCTATATGAAAGTACACTCACCGCCACTTTATTAGGTACACCTGTTCATTTGCTTGGTAACACAAATTTCTAATCAGCCAATCACATGGCAGCAACTCAATGCATTTCGGCATCTAGATGTGGTGAAGACGACTTGCTGAAGTTCAAACCGAGCATCAGAACGGGGAAGAAAGGGGATTTAAGTGAACGTGGAATGGTTGTTGGTGCCAGACGGGCTGATCTGAGTATTTCACAAACTGCTGATCTACTGGGATTTTCACACACAACCATCTCTAGGGTTTACAGAGAATGGTCTGAAAAAGAGAAAATATCCAGTGAACGGCAGTTGTGTGGATGAAAATGCCTTGTTGATGTCAGAGGTCAGAGGAGAATGGGCAGACTGGTTAGAGATGATAGAAAGACAACAGTAACTCAAATAACCACTCGTTACAACCAAGATCAGCAGAATACCATCTCTGAACACACAACACATCGAACCCTGAAGCAGATGGGCTCCAGCAGCAGAAGACCACACCGGGTGCCGCTCCTGTCAGATAAGAACAGCACACGGAGGATACAATTCACACAGGATCACCAAAACTGGACAATAGAAGATTGGAAAACGTTGTCTGGTCTGATGAGTCTCTATTTCTGCGACATTCAGATGGTAGCGTCAGAATTTGGCGTAAAGAACATGAAAGCATGGATCCATCCTGCCTTGTCTCAACGGTTCAGGCTGGTGGTGGTGGTGTAATGGTGTCGGTATATTTTCTTGGCACACTTTGGGCCTCTTAGTACCAATTGAGCATCGTTTAAATGCCACAGCCTACCTGAGTATTGTTGCTGACCACGTCCATCTCTTTATGACTACAGTGTACCATCTTCTGATGGCTACATCCAGCAGGATAATGCACCATGTCACAAAGCTCAAATCATCTCAAACTGGTTTCTTGAACATGACAACGAGTTCACTTTACTCAAATGGCCTCCACAGTCACCAGATCTCAATCCAATAGAGCATCTTTGGGATGTGGTGGAACGAGAGATTCTCATCATGGATGTGCAGACGACAAATCTGCAGCAACTGCATGATGCTATCATGTCAATATGGACCAAAATCTCTGAGGAATGTTTCAAACACCTTGTTGAATCTGTCACAAAGAATTAAGACAGTGAAGGCAAAAGGGGGTCCAAACAGGCAATGATCATTGATGCGCCACTTAGATATTATGGTGGGCACTGCTGGATACTCTGTGGTCGAACGGTCCATTCATTTTCCGGCTTGAATAGGGCCAATGATACTTACTGTACAACTGCTCCATGGAGGTGTTAATGTCATGTGAAGGCATCTTCACAACATTAGGAAAAATACCAGTGTATTTGAAAGATAAAACTGGAAGTAAACTAAGATCTGCACGCTTCATTTTTAAAATACGCCAGTGGCGCACAGAGTCAGACAACTGTATTTACACTGCAATAAAATATAGGCCTATCTGTTTCCACTAACAATAGCTAGTGGAAAAGAATGAGATCAACTTTATTCTTTATAACTTTAATCTAAAATATTTATTCGATAACTATTTTAACAGTTGTTTTAAATGAATATTTGTATATATTTATTCTAAAACATAAAGACAGTGGATGACTTGGCAAAAAAAAAAATGTATTTTACCTTTGATGGTGTTAAACATGTTGTCATGTGGATGGGGTATGCATGGAAATAATAAACAGGTGAGGTTATGCATAGTACAATGAGGCGTTGTAAGCTCCATATTGTCACAACACAGGCCAGAGACAAGAGGTAAGTGAATACAAGCTAGTTTTAATGACAGGTTTGTTGAATGAGAGAGCCGATATACGGAGACGAGGTGAGCTGATACACAAATGGCTGTTCGTTGGTTCTTATCTGTGATGACTGATGTTGGGCTCTTTGCAGTTGGATCAGGATCATGCTGGAACTGAGGAGAACGGGAATCGCAGGAGTACTGGAGATCTGAGGGTAAGCACATGTAGGCAAGTATAGAGACAGTCAGGCTAGCTCAGGTATGTGAACAGTAGACCGGATGATGAGTGTCTAAGTGACGTGTGTATATGAAGGAGTGCTGATTGCAGACTGCAGGTGCGGGTGATCAGTATTCAGGTGATTGTGATCTGGTGAGTGTTGTGACCAATGACTGAGGTGACTGTGACGGTGTGGAAACCCTGACATTAACCCCTCCTCCAGGGGCGGCTCCTGATGTCCTCGAGCAGCGACGGGGGCGGCCACAGCCTCTGGGTGCAGGACAATCAGGAAAAGATTGTGGAATTCAGTCAACAGTGTGGGATCGATTTCGTCGTCCCGGGCCACCCAGGATCTCTCTTCAGGTCCGTATCCATCCCAGTCTATGAGACATACCAGCAGGCCACCCGTCGCCACACATTCAGAATGTCCTGGAGGGCTGGTCCAGGATTTCTGGAAGAGGAGGGTGTCTCCGGCTCGGCGGGTCCTGGTGCAGATGAAGAGAATAGTTAAAGGTGGGAGACGTGGAAGAAAGGGTGAATGCGGTGCCTGGGTGGAAGTTGTAGTCGGTAGGGGACTTCGTTAATCTGCCTCTGGATGGGGAACGAACCAATACAATGGGGACTCAGCTTTCTGCACGGTTGGCAGAGGCGCAGATCCCGGGTGGACAACCACACTTAATCCCCTGGCTGGAATGTTGGGGTATTGAAGTGACAGGTATCTGCAAAGGTCTTATGCCTCCGCACAGCTGAAGATGGATGTGAGCTGAGTCCCACGCCTCTCGCCGGAACCAGTAGTCCAGATCTGGAACCTCTGAGGGCTCTCCCGTCCACAGGAAGAGCGGGGGTTGGTGACCGAGTATGCATTTGAAGGGAGTCAATCTGGTGGTGTCTTGACGGAGAGAATTCTGTGCGTACTCGGCCCAGGGGAGGAAGCGGCTCCAGCTGTGCTGGTCATCATGGCAGTATGACCGGAGGCAACGTCCGAGCTCCTGGATCTTTCGCTCAGTCTGGCCATTTGTCTGCGGATGGTAGCCGGAGGACAAGCTCACCGTGACTCCCATAAGTCAGAAGAAGGCCCTTCCACACATGGGAGATGAATTGGGGGCCCCGGTCGGAGACCATCTCCTCCGGAAGACCGAAATTCCTGAAGACATGGTTAAACATACATTCCCCTGTTTCTAAGGCTGTGGGAGTCCCTTGAGGGGATAAACTTGCATGCTTTTGAGAAGCAATCAACTGTTACCAGGACACAGGTATTGCCGTCAGAGTTGGGGAGATCCACCACAAAATCAATTCCATATTTGGGACCAGGGCCATCGTGGGACTGGCAGTGGCAAGTTTGCCTACTGGGAGGTGTCGGGCATCTTCGACATGGCACAGACTAAGCTGCTGCGGACGTGCGGATGACATCCCGGGTCATACTGGGCCACCAGAACCGAACTTGAAGGAGCGAGAGGGTCTGTGTGCTGCCTGGGTGTCCAGAGCCCGGAATATTGTGCACTGAGTCCCAGAAGGCGTTGACGTTGTGATGTAGGGACATAGGTTTTCCCTTCTGGGCATCCCAGCGGAGCTGGTTCGGTGAGGGTGGCGACACTGATGTTCTCAGAGATGTTCCACTGGATGGGACTGACGATGAGGGCTGGAGGGATGATGGGTTCTGGTTACGAGTGAGATTCTAGGGAGTACAGGCGGGATAAGGCATCTGCCTTACAATAGCAGTTTCCAGGACGGTAGGGTATAGTAAAATTGAACCGTGTTAAAAACAAAGCCCAGCGGGACGTAACTTTCCCCTGGTCCATCTAAATTCCATCTTGGCCACTGACGTACCCAAAGAACTGCACAGTGGAGCGATGGAATTCACATTTCTCCAGTTTGAGGTAGAGACTGTGTTGTCTAAGCTGTTGGAGGACCTGCGTCATGTGGTGACAATGTTCGGCCAGGTTCCGGGAGTATATGAGGATGTCATCGATGTACATGCTAATGAACCGATGGAGGAACTCCCAGAACACCTCATTCATAATGGTCTGGAAGATTGACGGTGAGTTTGACAGCCCAAACGATATAACCTTGTACTCATAGTGGCCTGATGGTGTGATGAAAGCCGTCTTTTACTCATCGCTCTCCCAGATACGAATTAGGTTATATGCGCTCCGCAGGTACAACTTGGAGAATATGCAGGCTCCACGGAGTTCCTCAAGGGCAGCTGGGACCAGGGAACGGCAGCTTCACTGTTTGGGAATTTAGAGTAATGTAGTCCATGCAAGGCCTCAAGCCCCCATCCTTCTTGCCCACGAAGCAACAGCTGGAGGCCGCAGGTGAGGTGGATGGTTGGATGAATACTTGACGTCAAGCCTCCTGGATGTAATCATCCATAGCCTTGCACTCCAGGATGGACAAAGGTTATACTCTACCCTTGGGTAACTTGGTCCCAGGCAGCAGGTCGATAGCACAGTCCCATGGCCTGTGAGGTGGTAGGCAGTGGCTGCCTGCTTACTGAAGACATCTTGGAAAGCCGCATAGTCAGATGGGATGGTGTGAACTTGTGCCGGCTCGGGGCTCTCAACGAGGGTGGATGAGAGTTGAGCTGGAATGGGGAGGAGCGGCTTGGGTACCGTGGTGAGACAGTTCTGTTGCCAGAACTCACTCCAGCGAGTGATCGCACATAGTTCCCATCTGACCTCTGGAGAATGGAGGGTTAAGCCAGCGTCCCAGGATGATATCCACAGTAGGTCCCTCTAGTACCAGAAAGGTGATGGTCGCTTCATGCAGGCACCCCACACAGTTTCAAAGGGTGAGCAGTGTATTTTACTCACCCATGCCCCAACAGATTTCCCTGAATGGTTTCGACTCTGAGCTCCTAGGCATGGTGTCTTCGGGGCAGGTGAAGACGGCTTAGGAGGTCTTGGGATATAAAATTGCCCGAGGAGCCAGAGTCGACAAGGGCAGAGATTGCAACAGAGTGATCAGGGGTGAGTAGTTGTACTGATAACAAAGATAACGTGGAAATGTCTGGCTCTAGTTGGAGGGTACTCACCGCAGGGCATGGGGGTCTGACGGGACAGTTCTGGATGAAGTGATCAGTAGCTGCACAGTAGAGGCAGAGTGCGGCCGCAATGCGGAGTGCACGTTTTGCACGAGTGAGACGGATGGAATCCAACCGCATAGATTCTGGTACTGGAAGACTGATGGTGGGTGATGCAAGCTGGCAAGCGGCTTTGTTGGGCTGGCATGCCAATAAGCGTTGTGAAATACAGGTGACTTTTTGCATGAAATTTTCCAATCCGATCATGTCATTGTAGACTGACATAGCTGCGCGGATGTTTGGACCCAGTCCATGACGATAGGAGCTGTGGGCACCGCCTCATTGCATCCGCTAGTTGCCGCTAGCATGCAAAACTGTAGAGTGTAATCACTGACGGTGGAGAAACCCTGGCTCAGCCGCAGCAGTTGATCAGACACTGCCAACACTCCGGTACCTGAACTAAACACCTCCTTGAAATGGTTAATGAAAGCATCATACGAGTTGATTACGAGACTATTAGCATTCCATATAGCTCGGTCCCACAACAGAGCTTTGCCGGTTAACAGTGAAATGAGAAAGGCTACCTTAGAACGCCCGGTGAGGAACCTTTGGGGTTGCATTTCTAGGAAGAGAGCCACTTGTAACGGGAAGCTGCCCCAGCTGCATCACATGCATAGGAAGCAGGCAAGGCCATGGGACTTCCAGAGACAGCAAGAGGAGAGGTGACTGTGTGAGTGAAGTCCGGAGGGTGTTGACGAGTTCCTCAAGGACATCTGCAGGTGTTTGGTGCTGGGGATCCATGGAGGTGAATGTTGTAGGGTCCGGTCTTCTGTCACAACACAGGCCGGAGACAAGAGGTAAGTGAGTACAAGTTAGTTTTAATGACAGGTTTGTTGAATAAGAGAGCTGATAAGGAGACGAGGTAAGCTGATACACAAATGGCTGTTCGTTAGTTCTTATCCGTGATGACTGATGTTGAGTTCTTTGCAGGTGGATCGGGATCGTGCTGCAACTGAGGAGAATGAGAATCGCAGGAGTACTGGAGTATAGAGAGAGTTAGGCTAGTTCAGGTAGCTGAACGGTAGACCGGACGTTGAGCATCTGAGTGAAGTGTGTACATGAAGGAGTGCCAATTGCAGTCTGCAGGTGATCGGGTGAATGTATGTGGCCGGTGACTGTGACCTTGTGGAATCCCTGACACATATGGTGATTTCGGAGGAGATGCACGCATGCATAATCTTCCCCTGACTGGGATCTATAAAGAAATTTTTTGCACAGGTTCCCGCATATTTATAAATCCGAAAACTTGTGCGTAAGCAAAATCGAGCTTTTGTGCCTACGTACACTTTTAGGAAGAAATCTACAGACCGTTTTATAAATGAGACCCCATGGGTGTGTCTGAAGCAGTGCAGCGAACATTTCCACACCGAGTCTATTTTTGCTGTGCTGCCACTTGCTTGAGCAACTGAACATAAGAAATCTAGAAGTAAACGCATTGAATAATGCATTGCTTATATTTCTTGCATTTAGACATCTATAAAAGATTGACTTACTGTACTTTGATAAAGAAGATCACAATGCTGAAAAAGCATTTTCAGTAACCATGTTTGGATTTGAATTCAAAATAATGGATAAATGTTGTGTTTGTGGTAAAGCCGTGGATCAGGAGCAGACTGCAAGCGCGTCTGGTGTGAAATCAAAATGAGTCCGTGCTGCTTCTGCACCGCATACGTAACCCACATGGACTGCATACAAACTGCAAACAGAGTTTGTGTGAACCTGGTGCAACAATGCCTAAATCAGTATGGTGCATGTGTACTAGTGATGCGCGAATTGCGGTTATATCCACGGGCGATGCGGATGATCCACGGGTCGAGTAATACAAAAATTGCATTCCGATTATGTGCAGGAGGGTCGTGGTTGGATAATATAAGTCATTAATCATGCAAATATTAACTACATTTTTATAAATGAATATAAAAAATAAAACATATGAATGCGTTTTAAATAGGCTATAGAAATTGAATAAACTGTAAATTAACAATAAAGATATTCATATAAAGATATTAATCATTTTTACGATTATCGATATCGGCCATTTTCAAAACAGATTTGCCGATATTTTTTTTATTTTAAATACATTATGCAAACAAACATACTATTTACAGGTGACATTATTTATTGGTGAATAAATAATACAGGTGAAATTATTTAATGTTTAAATGCACTATTTGGCTCGATGCAGCCTGTCTGAGCTCAACACTCTGTGAGAGTGAGGCGATCTCTCAATCTCTGAGAGCAATCTCCGCCCACCGCTCATCTGATATGTAGAGAGTCACGAGTCCGACCAATCAACGCGGAAAACTGAAGGCAGTCTCACACCGAGAGCACATGCTAACTGGAGCTGCCTCAGTGATCACGCATCAGTTGTCTCTCAAAGGTACAATACGATTGTAATAAATCACAATCCACTACACTGAAGTTGCAAAACACCTCAATATAACCCATGATGTCCGCGATGCGGAAAATGCGGGCGGAATCACGGAATGCAGTCATATAATGGAATTTACCGTATAACGCGGAATGTGTCGAAGTTTGGATGAATTAATCAAAAGTAGGTCAGTACACTTAAATCGACTCGCGCTATGGACTAGTATATATAAATATTAAGCCGCAAAAACACTATTTAAATATGAATCCTGCATGTTCTGCATCTCTGTTAATGAATGACACAGACGTGCGGTTTCGTTTACTGCACACACACATACTGAAGCGCACGTGACGCTCGCAGTGACTTCAGCGTCTGCCGTCTCACTAAACGAGGACATAAATACATGAACAACATCCCCAGAACTGCTCGGAGAGTCACTTCATGAACATTTGACCGTTTCATTTGAGTAAAACGATCACATATCATATATACATAGGCTACAGAAACTTAAAAGGTCCTCATGGCAACCTGTCAAAATATAAGTTCGGTTTCCACTAATATATTACTGTATACGTAATACAACTACAACAATTATTACAACTTTTGTTGAGAATAATCACACAATACGCTAAATACGCTTACTTTAAGTTTTACAAAATGTTTACAGAATGCTTCTGGGTGATCCCTGCACTTATGTTATTATTAATATTAGGCTGGGCGATAAACGATAACGATATGTATCGCGATAGACACGTGATCGATATCAATAAAAATGTGTTCGATAAAACGTTCGATATTTTGTATTCTTCGTCGGAAGAAAACAGAGGTTGCGAAGCAAGTTTGGTTGCATTAACAAAGGCACTCGCTCTCTGGTAACCTAGCAACGTAGGGAGTGACACGCTAACAGCCAATCATGTAACAGTATCAGTTTGGTTGCGCCATATCGTTGTCTCGTGCTGGTCTGCTGGATTCCTTTTCATAAGCAGAAAATGAGTGCCGCAGCGAACGAGGAAATTGTAAATAAAAGAGGAAAAGTCAGCTCGCCAGTATGGCAGTTTTTTGGATATTATAAGTCTGACAGTAGTCAAACCAGTGTCGTCTGCAAATTATGCAAGACCGTCGTCCCCGCCTTACGACTGGAAATACCACGAACTTGATGTACCACCTTAGCCGCGCTCACCATTTGGAGCACAGCCGTATTCAACCAACAACAAATGTTAAGAGATAAATGTTAAGTGTTCATTGTGACTTTAGGCTTATGTTTACATTTTAATTATTTGAGTTTTCCGTGGTTGTTGACATTTCTGTCTTAATAACTGAGGGATTATGATCAGAGGAAGGTTAAGTTTAAAATTAAAATGCTTAAATGTAATATATTTTCTCCTGGTCCTTATTTTAAATGGGTCATAAAAATATCAATAATTATCGATATCGACCGATATGAAACACTGATATCGTGATACAGTTTTCAGCCATATCGCCCAGCCCTAATTAATATTACTGCTTATTTAATGTTGTTGTTATTAACAGTTTTCAGAATTAAAGACATGTTTAAAAGCATTTAAAGAACGTTTTTGACAGAGCTCTTGTTATTATTAATTTTGGCATTCATTTTCATTTTTACACCAGACACGCAGACACGTATATCGGTTCTACTTGATCTGTAATAATCGGTATCGGCCCTGAAAACACATATCGGTCGACCCCTATTGAGAATTTTAACTAATGATGCGAGTATGAATTGCTGAATAGTTAATTGGTAAAGGCAGGGATGTATATTTCATGACAACCCCTATTTACGCTGTAGGTCACAATGCGGGTTTTGTTTTGAATGTCATTTTACGGGAGGTGTTTTCAATTAATGCCACATTTACAACTGTTTACATAGACGTATAAAATATCAAATTAAAATCTTACCTTCATCCACTTCTCTTCTCTCTCGGGTCTTCCTTTTTTGTTTGTCTCTGCGAGACAGAAGTTGATGCGGCGCTTTCACCTATAAAAGATTAAAAACAATCAAATACTAGTGCTTGATTTTCCAAAAATACATAAACTACCTTTGATTAAGTAAGCTATAAGTAATAAATTTGGTATATGTGAAAGTATATTTCTACTACATGTTAAAAGTGTTACTGTCCAGCAGAAGATTGTATAGCCAAAGAAAAATGTAAAAGTAATTTGTGTTCTCTTAATGACTCCAACGGCCGAAGCCACTATTTAACAGATGTAGGATACAACATACAGCTGCACTATCAAATAAGCAAACAGTGCATACATACCGCTTACTGAAGGATGACGTCATCTTTATTCAATCTTTTTTCTTATGGTTTGGTGAGTGGTGACAGAAACACTGTTCCTCCAAAATATCATCAGACTGTACATAAAATGCATAATTATCATGAGATCGTTAAAGAGACACTTTACATCGTCATTTTGAAGATGTTCTATTTGACCTTCTGATATTTACATAAGTTCAACAGTAACTAACACTTTGCAATAAGGTTCATTAGTTAACTACTTTAGTTAAACTAAAAATGAACAATAATTCTACAGCATTTATTAATCTTAGTTTTGTCAATATTTTATTGTATTAATGTATTATTGAAATCTAATGTTGTGCTTGTTAATGCACTGTGAATTAACATGAACAAACAATGAATGACTGTATTTTAATTAACGTTAACAGAGTAATACAGCAATAATTGTCCGTTCATGTTCGTTAATATATTAACCAACATTATCTAATGGGACTTTATTGTAAAGTGTTACCAGTAACTGTGTATTAAAACAGTACAATACCAAATTGACAGACGGGTTATTGAGCATATGACATCTTAGTTTCTTTGCAGATATATGGCTACGAAGTTGCAAAAGTGCAATGTCTGTAAAGCTGCAGTGCAATTGTAGATGTGCAATAATGAACAACAATAGTGAGTTAATGTATTACTCATGAACAACTATTGCATTGAATGGATAGTTTGTTTTGTTTGAAAGGTTAACTTTTGTTGCACGTAAACTAGGCTATAATAGGCCAAACCACACTGAAACGCAGACTCCCCACTCGTGGTGATGAGTGAGATTCATGCAGATTTGTGTTTCAGAGCAAAAGATAAGGTCGTTTACTGTCATATAAAGTTAAATTCAGTCTGCCTCACCTAGAGAAAGACCGAGGATGTGTTCCACAGACTGAAGGAGATAGCTGTTCTTCTGCAATTATTGTCTTTATTGTACTCGCTCTAAAGGTGTACATGGATTTTTGGTAACGCTTTACATTAAGGTTCATTACTTAACTACTTTAACATGAACAACACTTTTACAGCAATTATTAGTTGATATTGACATTATTAAAATCAAAAGTCGCATTTGTTAACATTAGTTAATGCACTGACTGAACCGTCAAACTAACAATGAACAGTTGTATTTTAGTAACTAACATTAACATTGATTAAGGTTACTGCAGCAAATAGTTAAAAGGATAGTTGACCCCAAAATGAAAATTGTCATTAATTACTCTCCCTCATGTTGTTCCAAACCCGTCAGACCTTCGTTCATCTTCAGAACACAAATTAAGATATTTGATGAAACCCGAGAGCTGATCCTCCGTAGACAGCAAGGGTACTACCACGATCAAGACACAGAAACATAGCAAGGACATCGGTGAAATAATCCATGTGTCAGTGATTCAACAGTCATTTTACAAAGATACGAGAACATTTTCTGTGCTCAAAGAACTGTATAATAGTAATGACTTGCTATGATCTGAATGTAAACACGGCGCACATGCACGTTCTGTGTCAGTAGCATCACACGCTTACGCGGATTACGTTCAGATCATAGCATGCCTCGTGATACTCTCAAAAATGGTGCCAGGGTGATGTGGAGGAGACGAACTGTTGAATAAAGTCATTATTTGGGGGGGTTTTTGCACAAAAAATATTCTCGTAGCTTCTTAAAATGGCTGTTGAATCGCTGATGACTAGGGGTGTAAATCGGATGGTTCGTCACGATTCGATACGATATCGATTCTCATACCCAGCGATACGATATTTGCAGATACCTCAAAAATTATACGATTCGATTCAGGAGTATATCGATCGATGATATATCGATATATTATATACATATTTTAAACAGCCATCTACATTTTATTAACTCACAAATGCAACCAAAATATATAACATGAACATAAATCTAAAAAATGCTGCTATGGGCTCAGTGCTAAACATCTTTTCTACAGATAACCAAATTACAAGCAATAGCAGAAAATAAATACAATAAAAGAAGACACAAGTTCAATAAACAATGCTTTCCAGGTTTTTCAGCTCAGTCTAAAATACATTTTCAGATGCGCTACAGAAATATAATAATCAAATGTAAATAACTGCATAGTATTCACTGTATAAATTAAATTAAATAGGCTGTAAATTAATACTTTTGTATTACTAACACTAACCTACTCTTTATAAGGATATTAGCCAAAACATGCATTTTGATGCAGTTTTGTCTGAATTTATTCATCCATGCTCAACAAAGCGGAGGAGAGCTCAGTATTCGCACGGAGTTGACACGGCTGTCTGTGTGCGTGCGCTTCAGATGTGTGCGTGCGCTTCAGATGTGTGCGCGCGCGCTTCAGATGTGCGCGCTTCAGATGTGTGCGTGCGCTTCAGATGTGCGCGTGCGTGCGCTTCAGATGTGTGCGTGCGCTTCAGATGTGTGCTGCGCTTCAGATGCGCGGCGTGCGCTTCAGATGGTGCGCTGCGCGCTTCAGATGTGTGCGTGTGCGTGCGCTTCAGATGTGTGCGCTGCGTGCGCTTCAGATGTGCGTGCGCTTCAGATGTGCGCGTGCGCTTCAGATGTGTGCGCGTGCGCTTCAGATGTGTTGCGTGCGCTTCAGATGTGTGCGTGCGCTTCAGATGTGTGTTTTGCGTGGAAAACTTCTCACACAGCGCCGACTCAACAATCGGCGTTTTATATGCTCGCGCAGTGCTTATATCGAGTCCTGATTGAGATTGAATGAGAATGCATTGGTGGTAATGCATAGCGGACATTATATGAAAATGTGGACAGTGCCAAAATAAAGGTGTCTTTTTATACTACAGATATCGATATTTTATGCGTGGCATTGATGCATCGTATCGTCATACATTGTATCGATAAAGCGATGAATCGTTACACCCCTACTGATGACACATGGACTATTTTACCGATGTTATTATTATGTGTCTGTGTCTTGATCGTAGTAATACACTTGCTGTCTACGCAGGGTCAGAGAATCAAAAATATCTTAATTTGTGTTTTGTAGATGAACGAATGTCTGACGGGTTTGGAACAACATCAGGGAGAGTAATTAATGACAATTTAAATTTTTGGGTCAACTATCCCTTTAATAAAATTAAACAATGTTAACAAACGACAACTTACAGTTAAACGGTAAAGTGTTCAAGACCTTCTACTATCTTCACAATCTGCATCATATTCTCTTCTGTAGTCCATGTAAATGTGTCTGGCCTAACAGCCATGAGCATAATCTAGCACTAATAATTACGATTTTACTGAAGGATTTATCACAAATCATCACACTGGTTCTGGGAATTAACTGTTCTCTCTTATCTTATAATGATTCCAGATCCTTCAATTGATTTGTATTATGTTATCACGTTGTGTTGTTTAATTTTAAAAATTGAACATTTTACTAAAAGATTTAGTAAAGACACATACCTGTGCTGACTTTCCTTCCATGGACTTTCCTTCTGCTACCTGCACACCAAAGAGAAGATTGAACAATGATGCATTAGTTTCAACTAAATAATTACAGTCACAGGTTACAATTAACATTGTTATACAGTACTACTTAACAGACATGTTTCAGCATTCAGTTATTTACATGAGTTTAGAGAGAAACAAATGAAATAAGACATGCATGCAATACATATATTTCATATACATACATATATGAAAGGTCCTCCACTGACAGCTCAAGTTCACTGTTGTTAGTTCTTAGCTCTGCTCTTGATTGTACCACACACCCCTCCCCCACTCGGCCCCCCCCCAGCTGCCGCACCCCTCCCCCACTCCTCTCCCATAAGTTACAGAAGTAACACTTTGCTCTGCCAACTGATGTTGAAAACATGTCGTCTAAAACAGGTCACACATGCAAATCAAACTGACGTCAGAGAAGTGACATTCATTTGATGAAAATCGAATGATAAATATATTGGCCTACACTTCAGACATATTAAACCAATTTCAGTGTGGGATTTTCACCCAATTATCACTCAAGAAATTCTAACTTAATTTAAAAATATGTTAACTTATATGCTTATCATTTAAAATGATACAGCAGCTTGATGACTAATATTTGATTTGAAATTGATATCAACGTGCCCGCTGGGTTGAGGACCAGGCCTTGAATCATAAAATCTTGCATGTACTCTAAAAACCACCACCCAATGCGATAATCATGACCAATAAATAACTAAATAAAATGCTAGCAATGATAAATATGGTAAAATCTTACCTGCAGTGCTGGAGCAGCGCTTCTTTCTCCTCTTCAATC
This sequence comes from Gymnocypris eckloni scoliostomus, assembly GCA_027564155.1. Taxonomy (NCBI): domain Eukaryota; kingdom Metazoa; phylum Chordata; class Actinopteri; order Cypriniformes; family Cyprinidae; genus Gymnocypris; species Gymnocypris eckloni. Next base: position 28,013,082 of record CM050433.1, read on the forward strand.
TCTCTCGTTGTCTGCACGCACGCTGTGCTGTGAGGAGTGGGGAGGGTGGGCGTGGCCATCAATTAAGGCCTGGCAGCAGCCAGCTAAAAGTGTTTCACCAAATCCTCCAGTATTTGGAGTACATGTTCATTTAAATTAATATTAACACTATTACAACGACAGTTATTACTGTTGTCAAGTGCACATACTACAATAGATCAGTAGTGAAGTACTCAAATAATTCATTTACTGTGAAACTCTTCAAGTAAAATAAAAAATATAATTATTTTGTATAAGCAGCAAGATATACTTAGTGCTAAAAACATTATGCACAATTCAGAATAAATACTTGATTAAAATTGTTGATACATTAATGAAACAAATTATTTTTATTATATATTTATTTCTTTTTGTATTAAAGTGTACTTAGTTACTTTCTGTCAATAATGTATATGTTATGTAAATATCACATTTGTATCCATAGTAGTTTCCTTACCATGAAAACAAAAGTGGTCCTTCACATAGTTTGTATGTAAATTGCTGTTATTTCTTGCTGACATTGAGCATGAGATGCTGAACTCGTGCCATCAGGCAGAAAAGAAATGAATGCAGCAAAACAAACCAGAGTTGTGAATAAAGTTATAAGATTGCATCTTATTTCTGTGAATTTTCCATGTTAGATAAGTGAGTACTATTGAATGCATGGTGTTTCGTCATGTTCAGTGCCCGAGTCCATCTCTGAAAGTTCCTGATCTTTGAAAAAGTACTACCTCGTGAGCAGGGTCTTTCTGAGGGGCAGGTTTTTACCCGGACCTTTATTTAGGTCCTGGTTCCTGTGGTGTACCGGCCCAAAGTCCCTAGCTCCTGGGGAAAGTTCCCTCGGTGGAAAAGGGCTTGGAGTAAAACAGACACACACTTGTTCAGCTGCTGTGTACGGCCACAGAGACTCCTAATATCAACTACAGCTCATGTGAACGGACACACACTCGTTCGGCTGCTGTGTACGGCCACAGAGACTCCTAATATCAACTACAGCTCATGTGAACGGACACACACTTGTTCAGCTGCTGTGTACGGCCACAGAGACTCTAATATCAACTACAGCTCATGTGAACGGACACACACTGTTCGGCTGCTGTGTATGGCCACAGAGACTCCTAATATCAACTACAGCTCATGTGAACGGACACACACTTGTTCGGCTGCTGTGTACGGCCACAGAGACTCCTAATATCAACTACAGCTCATGTGAACGGACACACACTTGTTCGGCTGTTGTGTATGGCCACAGAGACTCCTAATATCAACTACAGCTCATGTGAACGGACACACACTTGTTCGGCTGCTGTGTATGGCCACAGAGACTCTAATATCAACTACAGCTCATGTGAACGGACACACACTTGTTCGGCTGCTGTGTACGGCCACAGAGACTCCTAATATCAACTACAGCTCATGTGAGAACGGACACACACTTGTTCGGGCTGTTGTGTACGGCCACAGAGACTCTAATATCAACTACAGCTCATGTGAACGGACACACACTCGTTCGGCTTGTGTATGGCCACAGAGACTCCTAATATCAACTACAGCTCATGTGAACGGACACACACTGTTCGGCTGCTGTGTACGGCCACAGAGACTCCTAATATCAACTACAGCTCATGTGAACGGACACACACTGTTCGGCTGTTGTACGGCCACAGAGACTCCTAATATCAACTACAGCTCATGTGAACGGACACACACTCGTTCAGCTGTTGTGTGGCCACAGAGACTCATATCAACTACAGCTCATGTGAACGGACACACACTGTTCGGCTGCTGTGCACCACAGAGACTCCTAATATCAACTACAGCTCATGTGAACGGACACACACTGTTCGCTGTTGTGTACGGCCACAGAGACTCTAATATCAACTACAGCTCATGAACGGACACACACTGTTCGGCTGCTGTGTACGGCCACAGAGACTCCTAATATCAACTACAGCTCATGTGAACGGACACACACTTGTTCGGCTGTTGTGTATGGCCACAGAGACTCCTAATATCAACTACAGCTCATGTGAACGGACACACACTGTTTCGGCTGCTGTGTACGCCACAGAGACCCTAATATCAACTACAGCTCAGAACGGACACACACTTGTTCGGCTGTTGTGTATGGCCACAGAGACTCCTAATATCAACTACAGCTCATGTGAACAGACACACAAGGTGATGCTGATCCTGTGCTAACAGACAAATATTAGGCCAGTTCCTGTTTAAAAGTAGTTTTCCATACGGTTGCTTCAGTATGAAGGCTCTTGAAGCTTTCAGTTGTCTTCTAGGTATCGGGACACGCCTGAGTCAAACCTCACGTGTTCTCCACATACAGTTCAGATCAAACAGAAGGGTGAAAGCACTTGTTAGAGGAACAACATTTATTTAACCTTAGATAAGTGCCTTTTCAGACAGAATCCAATCTGTGTTACTGAGATCACTCATCACGTGCGAATTGGCCATTAATATTACGGATGTCCTCAGGTAATATACATTACTCCTCTGCTCTTGTAAATCTAATCCCATCTGAATAGGGCTAGAGATGTTAGTGATTCTTGCATACCAGCTCCTAAAGCTTTCCTTCATTCTAGAGACTTGTCATCTTAATATGATACGCAGGGGACCCGAGACAAACACCATTTAACGTTTAAGGCTGGTAAGAGCTTTCTAGAACAGATGTATACTGGTATATGAAAACTGAAGAGTAGATGTATGTGTCAGGGTAATAACGGACTCAGGGTGGTGTTGCTCCTGATCAGATGGCTTTTACAGCACTGTGCTAAGCAGGCTTGAGGTCAGATGTAAACCTTCCTAACATGTACTTGAGCTGAATAAAACCGCTTTCATCTGATGCAGAACAGCACTTCTTCATCAACACTGTTGTGTCTGTGCACCAAACTTTATTCAGATAATGATTTAGTTTTTTGTTTGTAAGGAAGCCTATATTCAGCAGTTAGCTAGTTATTCAGCAGTGGGGTGTTAAAGACTGTATGAGCGTCCAGTATATAAAAACAATAGCCAAAAGATTCACAGATATGCATCTCTTAATGAATGCCCAGCAATTTCTCTGGTAAACATGATCAGACAACACTGACTAAAGACAGGGAAAATGGGGTCTAAACAATAAAAGCAGAAACACTGGAGCTCATCTGTAATGTTATATCTGCCTAATTATCTGGGGTGGACAGTAATGTAAATTAAGTATTTTTACTTTGTTACTGTACATTTTAAAGCATCTTTACTTTATCAGAGCATTTTATTTGTTTAAACTTTTACTCCACTTGATTCCAGGGTTTAATTTAAAAATCCACTTAATTTCATAAACATGTAATTCCTCATTATTTTTGAAGTTTAGAAATCGTCACGTGCTCCAAACGCAAAAGCGGTGTCCGATTCGTGAACGAACCGAGTCTTTTGAATCAAACAGTTCAATCGGTTCATCAATCACGCTAAAAGATTCATTCGTTCATTCGTGTTGTCGAGTGAACAACTCACTGATTCAAATGAATCGGTTCGAACGAGTCACTGACTGGACCCGGAGACTGAAGTGTGCACGCGACTGATGCATGTAAGTTACTAAAACAGAATGTTATAATATTGTAAATGAAGTCTCGACTGTCTGTTGTTTGTAAGCTAAATGTGATGTAGAAAGTGAGATGTTTAAGCCTGTTGCATGGACTGCTTTAATGTGGACATGTCCAGTATAAATGTGCACGAGCTCTGATGCACGTGCATTTTCAGCAGCTGCAGATGCAATTTCAAATGATGCAAAACTAGTATGTTTTGTGCATAGTGTTCATTGGGACATTTTGCCCTGTTACATTTTAATATTTTATGTTTATAATTGTCAAAACATGTACACACGTTGTTTTTACTCAGTTTTTTATATCATATATTTTGTTTATTTGCACTTATTTTGTTTATTTGCACTCTAGAGCCCAGTTTCACAGACAGGGATTAGCTGAAGTCAGGACTTGGCCTTTAATTATGGTATTTAAGTAAGAAAACAACATTTCTGGGGCCATATTCATAAAATATTAAATATTGGTGTGCTCTAACGTTAATATCTAGGAAAGTATGAATATTTATACACTTTCAATTATTATACTTTTCTTTAATATAAAAGGTAAACTTTACAAATGCAAGGAATCGGTCTTTGTCAGGTGACGTCACACTCACGAGAATCAAAGTGTGACACTACACACTGAGCCTGGAGAGACGGTCAGCTACACACTAGGGTTGTGGCGGTGAGGACATTTCCACCGGTTAATCGCCGTGTTGTCACACCGGTTATACCGGTATCACCGTGGTGGTGGGGGTCGTTTGAGTTTTCCTCTTTTCCTCGCTTTCCTTAGGTTTTAAATACCCTGTAAGCGTCATGCGTGTTGTACTTTGACTTTAATATCAGCGGCAATTGCCAAGCACTTTTTAAATAAAATAAAAATCAGCAAATACTGTGGAACCAAATAAATGAGAAACTAATGTTTTTTTTGTAACATTATCACTTAGAGCAGGGATGCCCAATAAATCACAAAGGCAATGCTGGAAGATCACCCTTTAGGTCAGTGTTTCTCAACCAGGGGGGCGAGAGATAAAACTACAATATAATATATTCACTAATATTATGACTCGCATGTTAAGTCATGTAAAAAATATATAGGCTATACATAAATAACAGTACCACCTCTCTACATATTCTGTGTTTTGAGCTGCACATGTTTCTCATCGTGTGATACAGACTGAATCGTGGCTCAAAACAGCTGTATGAGCAAACTACAGCTCTCGCTGGATAAAAGAAGCCAGAGTCACACTAGTACACACACAAGTTTTGATGGGCGACTATTGTAATCAAGGTAAAGCTGATTGCAGCGACATGATCTTGCATTAGGCGTGTGTTGTGTCAGGCGTGTATACAGATCAGTATATTCACGTAGTTGAATACAGATCAGTAGTTTAATACAGATCAGTATATTCATGTAGTAGGGCTGTAGTCAAGTCCACCTTTGTCGAGTCCAAGACAAGTCCGAGTCCAAAGAGGTTCGAGTCCAAGTCCAAGTCCAAATGAGACGGTCAAAACAGAGAAAGTAAAAAATAATCTTCTTCAAAACCACATACTTAATTATTGATAATTGATGTGATACGAGAGACGGCATATCTTCTATTCTAATATAATAATTTTGCATTATTGTTTGTAATGATCTAAAGCATGTGCAGCAACACTGTAGGATCAAATTAGGCTATTTTATTTCTCCTCCTGAGACCCAGCTGTGGAGTTGTGTCTCTGTAGTGGACATTCTATTTTAGTGTATTTCTCTGAGACCTCACATGTCACAGTTATAAGCCTGGATGTCCTGCACAGAGCTCATTCAGGGCTTTATAGAGATACTAAAGGTTTTTTAAACCCTCTCATACGTCTTTAAAGATGGCTATATTTAATTTAGTGAAAAATTGTACATCCTTATGGAAATATGATTATATTCTGTAATGTCTTTTAAATCTGAATCATTTTCAGATTGTTTGTCATAAAGCAACATCTCAGGAAAATGTTATGGGTTTTCAAATTCAAATATAACTTCCTGTTATGAAACAGGACATCATTTCATACATGTTCAATGTAGAGGACACCAGGACTAAAAGCATGTTTATTATGCATTTTGGGAGACAACAATTGAATAGGGAAATAAATTATATATCAGTTTGCTTATGAAATATATATATTATTATGAAAATCTGGCCATGTATTACTCCCATTATGATTTTTTTCAACATTCTGTCCCAACAGCAACACATTAATAAGCAAATTAGATACAGTGTATAGGTACACTGTGTTTAATGGGAAACCAGTTTATGGAATTTTTACACACATATTGCATAAAACAAAATGGTATATCAAATAATTTTGTTATACATTTTAAAACATAGTTGAGAATCATCCTAAAAATGTATTTGGTGATTTAAAAAAACTCCCATTGATTTTGCCGTTTTATGTCTATTCATGCCATTTAATTTTAGTCCTTGTGTCCTCTATGAATAAAATAGAGTTTTTCAAAAATGAACATTTATTTTTTTCTTATGGTCTAAACAATGTAATGACATGAAAACGTTTTTTTAGGGGCGTCTCAGGAGGATATTTTAGGTTTAGCAATTTCACTTATATTTGACCAATTCTCGATTTTGTAAGATTTTATCTAGTCAACTTGAAAATGTAACTACAACATGATTCAAGAAACTTTCTCTTTATTAACCCTCTAGTTAAAGAAAAGTATATTCTAAGTGCACCACACATGACGTTGTCTTCATGATGTAAATGTGAAACAAATCACTAAATATCTTTGCAGAAAAGAAGAACTACAACTACATCTTGTACAAACTTATATTATGCATATTAGGCTATATGTTCTGAAATAATACAAGACAAATGCTCAAAAAACTCAAGTAATTCAAATTCAAAATGACTGAAGGTATAACACCTAGAGTGCTATTATTAACTATAAAGGCTCTGTAAAACAATGAACAGCAGTTCTCAGCCTGTCACCCTGATGCAAACCTGAAATATCAGATATACAGTAGTAGGTCTTCACAGGTTTTGTATTTGATTACGCTGCTGTTCCGTTGTTTTTCTATGTAGACATGGACGCGTTTGACCGTTGCGCTCGCATCTCTTGCAGCGTCTCGTGCATGAAACGGCTTTCTAAAAACGCGGCACTCTAGTTATTAAAAGATGTTTAACTCACATCTTCTTGTATTTTTCCTATTCCACTGCCGCATCAACACAAAACACACTCTGTGTGAATGGCACCTAGAGAGCATCACACGTGGCGGTTAATCATGTGCATCGACATGCGGTTGGATTATTCTTTTCTC
>CM050434.1:0-100082 GCA_027564155.1 Gymnocypris eckloni scoliostomus
AACTCACAACATTTAAAACTGTTTTATTCTAGTGAACGTTTCTTCTTAAGGACGATATGCTTTCAGTATGTTGTTAAAGGGTTAGTTCATCCAAAAATGAAAATTCTGTCACTAATTAGTCACCCTCATGTCATTCCAAACCAGTAAGACCTTCATTCATCTTCTGAACTCAAATTAAGATATTTTTGATGACATCCAAGAGCTTTCTGACCCTGCATAGACAGCAACGCAACTGACACTTTCAAGGACCAGAAAGGTAGTAAGGACATCATTAAAATAGTCCATGTGACATCAGTGGACTGTCAGGACCACTATCATCAAAATGAATGTACTTAATGATATTTAAGTTTAACACAGTATTCAAGCCAAGTCCTGCCTGTGGTAAAATGAGGAGTTGGGGATGGAGGAGGGTAATTTGCTCCTGAGCAAGCGAAAAAGCTTTTGAATAATACTGAATCGAGCTCATATAGGAATGCCATGATAGGTGTCGATTCCTATAGGTAGATGTGATCAGCTGAGAGTCAGCCGATGCACGCTTGACTAACGTGACCTGCCAGAACTAATGCTATATGCTTAATTTTTATGAAGTAATGAGAATGCTTTTTATGTGCTAAAAAAACACAGAAAATGTATTTAACAATTTCTTCTTTTCCGTGTCAGTCTTTGATTCAATTTCATGAGAGTACCATGATGCATCTCGTCATCATGGTACGGTGGTGCTCTCGTGAGCGTGCGACAAAGACTTTTGACTGCGCACAAGACGTATTCTTGCAAAAATATATTAATTTGTGTTTTGAAGATGAAGACCTTTGTCTTACGGGATTGGAAGGACATGAGGGTGAGCAATTAATGACAGAATTACAATGTTTGGGTGAACTAATACTTTAAACTACAGTGCATTACAAATCCACTGAAATCACTGTGCTTTTAACCCTCACATCCTCATTTTTATTTTCTGTCAAAAATTAAATACACCACTATCCTAACCAAGATCTATTCAGATTAAATGTGCAACTTGGATTGAATAATAGCTCGATTCTTTCTTCTTTAATTTGTTCAGTTTTCAGTATTCATTTGCATTTGTTAGGTCTATTATAGCAATATGGTAGTACATTTTTCAATTCTGACAAAAAGTCCTACCATTGCAAATCCAACATCAGCTTTTTTTAGCGCAGGTCCATCGTTGGTTCCGTCTCCAGTGACAGCAACTACTTGTCTCTGTTCTAAAACGGTGCTATCAATTATACCTTAAAGAGACAGCAAAACATTTTATTTGCAGTCAGACTGCAACATTCACCACAATTTTAACAACAGTCCTGTTTGTAAATCTCATTACCTTTGACCAACGTATGCTTATCAGTTGGAGAAGATCTTGCAAGTACACGCAGTTTGGGCCAAATCTTGTCCAGGCGCTCTTGCTCAATCTGAAAATATAACAAGGCCTTAATATCAACATATCATTCGAATACATTTTTTTATTTTGCTTTATTTGACCTCCTCACCTCTCCAAGTTCATTGTGTATCCGTCTGTTGAACTCTTTGCCTTCAAGGCACAGGAAGTCATCACCCATATGGAGAATGCCGCACTTGGTTGCAATAGCTCGAGCAGTGTTAATGTTATCCCCTGTGACCATGCGCACAGTGATGCCTGCTTGCTGGCACTTCTTAATAGCATCGGGACCTGTGGCGATTATACCACCCGGGTTAGGCGTCAACAAACACATTCTGACTTACAGTAATGAGCACCTCAGCATGTCTTTGCTTTGTTTTCACTGTCAAATTCATATTTTCCGTAAATTGAGGAATTGTAGGGTTATTAACGGTCAAGTGAGCAGTTACCTCTGGCCGAACAGGATCCTCAATGCCCACCAAACAAATGCAGGTAAGTCCAGTCAATATATCTGCCTCATTATCCCAATCAGGCTCCCCGTCTGAAACAGGGAAGTCCCTGTAGGCAAGGCAGATGGTCCTCAAACCCTCAGAGGCCATGGGCTCAATCACCTTGTCCACTATGTCATCCCGATCAGTGGGCCCGAAGACATTGGCTTCACCATTGGCTGAAAGGACTTTACAGCACCTGGAGAAATATTAAATATTATGAAAGTATTATAACTTTTTGGAAAGTTAATGATACAAGTGGCCAAATTCCCTCCACTGGCCCTTGTCAATCATGGCCTCCCAATAATCAACATCCACTTGATTGACTCTCTCTCTTCTCCACCTGTAGCTGGTGTGTGGTGAGTGCACTGGCGCCGTTGTACTGTGGCAGCCGTCGCTTCATCCAAGTGGATGCTGCACACTGGTGGTGGTTGAGGAGAGACCAACCCACATGATTGTAAAGCGCTTTGGGTGTACAGCAATACACAATAAAGCGCTATATAAATTCATCATTCATTCATGAATTAATTAATTCATTAATTCTTTAATTCATTAATTAATTCATTCATTCATTCATTCATTCAAGTATGTAGTCTCACTTCATATTTAAACTTTGAACCATGCAGATTTCACATTGGGCTCAAGTTTTCATGTCAATTTGCCACGTAGACCAACAGAAAGCAGCTTGGTTTGAAAGTGACTTCTGTGTGAAAAGTGATTCATGCATCACTATTATTATTTATTGAGAGGACTTCTTTGCCAGCTAAATTTTGCCAATGTAACAGCATCTTTAGTGTTTTCAAACTTTTAAATGGCCTATTTTTCCAGGAAAACTGGACTAAAATGTTTCAACCTGTCCTGAACTATAAGTATGTTTTGACCAATTAAATACTCATTGAATGAGAACAACCCTCAGCATAATAATACCACCTGTATTATTATCAAGCAAATAGCAAATCACCTGAAAATCATTATAATCTGAAATATTAAATGTGCACTTACTTCTTCAGGAGGATTTCTGACGCACCTTGCTGAACATACGGTAGCTTCTATCTGTATTTTTGAGGACTGTGCTCATGGATTTCCTCCTGAGTTGAAGGTGTATACTTTGTACAGTTTTTCCTCAGGATATTCATTGCGAATGGCTTTGGTAATCTTTTCGTAAATCAGTGGTAAACCCTAGCAAGGCACATTCAGTTTTGTTCCCAACTTGACGGGCAGACCGCCCTCTTCTCAGCAGGCTAGACAGAAAACAGAGAGTTATACAATCATGGAACCAAGTCTAATCTTACAAAAGAGAGAAAAAATCACATAAATAACTAAAAAGTTTTAATGCAGTGGGGCCCAAAAGTCTGAAACCACATTGATTCATTTTAAATAAATACTATCTTAAAAAAATATATATATATCTTTAAAACACATAAATTGAAATTTGAAATAAAGACAAGTTATAATATAATTTAAATAACTTAAAAACTTAACCTGAAACATACAAACTTAAATATATGACCATATTATATTAAATCTGTTACACTAATTTGTGACGTGACATATTTTACAGAAACTTGTGGGGTTCATACAGCTCGTGTTGATGCTATTAAACTGAAATTAGGACAAGTTAATTAATATTAATTCTTCACTAAAATGTATATTCTGATAATATCATTTGTCATTAAACAAATATGCAAATTAGAAGTATTTTCTCTTGTGGTAACAGATTTTGGACCCTGTGTATATTTTAAAGCACATGCTAAATATAGTTTCTTACCATTATTTTTGAAGTATATGCACTGTTAACACTAATGCCTGCGATGAGAAGATTCATGATGTTGCCAGGAATCAGATCAGGTTCCGGAACCTTCTTGTAATGTCTGTCTCCAATATACACCTGAACCACGGTCATTCTGTTCATGGTTAGGGTGCCTGTTTTATCAGAGCAAATTGCAGTGGCATTTCCCATCGTCTCGCAAGCGTCCAGATGTCTCACCAGGTTGTTGTCCTTCATCATTTTCTACAGAGAATGGCATTGATTATTTTACTAAAGTTGTAACTTTTGTATGTACAATTTTGTCATGAGACTTCTGCAAAGGACAGACCACATACTTTCACAGAATAGGCCAATGAGATGGTGACAGCAAGCGGTAAACCCTCAGGCACGGCAACAACCAGCACAGTGACGCCGATGATGAAGAACTTGACAAAGAACTGGATGTAGATAGGGGTGCAGTCTTTAATCCAGGGAAGCCCCTGGATCCAGAAAGTGTCCACCAAAAAGAGCACTATGAGAATGAGAACTGTGATGGCTGACATGAAGAGCCCTGGGGGAAAAAATACACATGAACATCACGTAACCACGTAAAAGCCTCTCTTTGAGTTTTGATACTAGGACACACATATGAATCAGTTCTGCACACTGTAAAAAGTTTTTTTTTGTTTACCTGCTTTTCCAATTTGTACAGCTAGTTTGGTGAGCTTCCCTTGAAGTACTGATTTCTCTTTCTTTGGAATCTTGTTTTTTTTCGGCTCTTCTTCTGTTCCATCATCACTGTGAAGGGGCTCCATCTCCACTGTGCCTCCATCCTTCTCTGAATGAGAGTGACATTAAAATAAATTAATTTAAATGTACTTATAATCTGTTTTATAAATGTTGTACTGTACAATGGCTGTGCATGTATCAAACTACCAAAAATGGTTTGCCATGTAACATAAAATGCTTTTAAATTAGCTGTTTTTAATTACATCAAAATATGATTTAAAACTACTGAATCAACTGAATTTCATTACATTGTGATATATAAAAATGACAATATAGCTTCTGCATTAACTACTGCATGTTCATTTTTAAAGTGCAATATTAAGTTTTTCAATATTAAAGTAAAATATTGAAAATATAAAATATTAAATTAAAAATTAAAATTCAGCTTTCCATCACAGACATAAATGATTAAAAATATATTAAAATATAAAATGTATTTAAATAGTAATAATATTTCACAATATTCCTGTTCTTACTGTATTTATTTGATCAAATAAATGCAGGCTTTGTAAGTATAAGAGACTTTCAAAAACATTTCAAAAACGTCTTAGTGACCCGAACTTACTGACCTCAACTTTTGAATGGTAGTGTATTGCATTCTGATGTTCATTTGGGCAATAGGAGTATTATTATTTACAGTATGTGTCTGCCTGTGTGTGTTCGTATGTGGACAAGAGGAAAAAGCAGAGCTGTAAGGCTAAAGGCCCTAATCTTCTTACTGCTAATCAGCATGAAAATAGTGAAGGGTACAGTTAGCATATGTTCACAGGACATTCTCACAACTTGTACACTCAATACATAAGGAACGAAAGGCACACAATGCGTGCCAAAAGAGCAACTACTGATTGAACTATGTCACTGACTGCTATTCACTGTGATGTTCTTGCAGTGGTTCTCAACCAGTTTTGTCATACAAAAGTAACACAAATGACCTAAATATCAAACATTGAAATTTGTTAATAATAAACTCCATAGATCCGTCAATGTACAAAATTACATAGGCTAGAGAGGGAAAATGTTAAATTTGGTTGAATTTAGATGGTTTTCTAGCAACCAATAATTGATCACAAAAAAACAAACAAGAACACGAATACGAACCCGTATTTAAAGCAGTCTGGTTCATATTTTGTGATTTCTTACATAGTTTTGTTCATGTTTTCTGATAATGAGAGCATGTCATCTGCCTGATTTGATTAGATTTATTCAATTGACAGATGAATTTGCACCAAAACACTGTATTGGTCCAAGTTTAATATAGGAGGCAATGCCCAATTATATGGTTAGCTGCATTTATTATTTTCAATTAGCATGGTTTTTACCCATCAGAATAGACCTGTGACCCATTTTTGACCCAGTTGAGAACCACTGATCTAAAGGAAATGCTATGACATACAGTTACAGCATATACAGCATATGTGCTAATACAAACCTTTCTTTTTATCTGTTGCTTCTGGTTTTTTGGCTGCTGAAAATTGAGATGGATCAATCAGATATGTGTGATATCTATAGATAAAAGTAATTTGGAAATGATGTGACTCTTATGGCATCCTAGTCATGTAGATTTAACATGATGCATTTGGGGGGAAAACCTAAACTTGGTTAGAACAGAATAGATACTTAAGTTGTTATTTTGGAAAAGCGTTTCAGAAACCCATCTTAATAAGGAACATACTTTTCTTTTTCTCTTTTTTCTCCTTCTTCTTCCTAACGCTTTCTTTCTTTTTCTCTTCTTTCTCCCGCTTTTTCTCCTCCTTCTCCCTCTTTTTCCTCTCCCTCTCTTTTTTTTTCTCCTCATCGTCATCATCATCATCATCATCATCATCTCCATCTCCGAGGAGAGTGAAAATGATTCCCGTCTGAGAGTTTACCCCCACTGCTGTGACCAGCATTTTTCCGGAGCCCTCCATCACATGCGTGCCTGAGTAAACGGGACAAAACTGGGCATGTAACCATATCATTTTGATTGTTACAATTATTGTACCTTAAAAAAGCAGAGCAAAACCTGAAAGAAGCATAGGGTCTTTGTCCACAGTTTTTTTGACATGGTCCGACTCTCCAGTGAGGGAGCTCTCATCAATTTTTAGATCGTTGCTTTGGATTACTACACCATCAGCAGGAAGGAGGTCACCTGCAAGCACAAAGCAAAGGACAGATGGTGTCATCTGAGACACAACCGACAGATGTTTGCATCGCAAGCCAAACAAGAGGTTTTTAATCGAGCACAGTAAATGCCAAGCAAAATAACAAGAAACAAACAGACTAATCAAAAAAGAACTATTAAACTGTATTTTAACATTATTTCTTAAAAGAATAGCTAAGCCAAAAAATATAATGTTGTCATTCAATCACTTTGAGGTCTTTCCAAACCTGTGCACTTTATTTTCCAAAAAAAAAATGTCTTATCTTTACACAGCTCTTTTCCATACAACAACAGTTCATTTCACGGCTGTCAAGCACCATAAAAAAAAAAAAACTAAAAGCACTAAAAAAAGTAAACTTGCCATGAATCTTTAAAGGGGACATATGATGCTTTTTAAAAGATCATTATTTTGTGTATTTGGTGTAACAGAATATGTTGACATGCTTTAATGTTAAAAAAACACATTATTTTTCAAATACTGTACATTATTGTAGGTCATCAATGCCCCGCCTCTCTCAAAGGCTTAATTTCCTACAAAGCTCCTCCTTCCGACAAGCACAGTCTGCTCTGATAGGCATACTATCAGATAACTGATACAGAGCATTGTGATTGGCCAAACACCACAAGCCGTGTCGGAAATGTAACACCCCTTTCCATAATCGCGAGCTTCAGCTTTCAAAATGAAAGTAAAGACAGTTAATAATGTCCTTAGTTTTACACCAGTTCAAGCCAGAGAGGGGAACAGAGTCATGTGACAGACACAGTGATGGAGCTCCATGTGTTTGCACACAAGCCGTGATTAAGATGATCTATTTCGACCTTCACTCAGACCGTCACCATGGCCTTACCTTGAATGTCGCTATTCTGCTACCTTTCCGAGACCTAATGTAAACAAAGTCAGATGAATGACCCTGAGTGGTTGGTTCACTATAAACGAATGAAGCACTTCCTCTTTGCCTTTCTCGCCTCTTTTGAGACCGGTTTGGAGAATCCGCGTGTATACGCTGATATTGGAATATAACCCATTCAATCCATCACTATAGTGCAGGCGCCTGGTGCCCCTGAGGGTTGCGGTAATTATATAATATTTTCCCTCTATATTTAGGTAAGTGATTGGTGTTTTTTTTATTATCGGAAAGGTAGCAGAATAGCGACATTCAAGGTAAGACTGTGGTGACGGTCATCATTCGGTCTCATAGATCCATAGTTATAGTCATAATTTACGATTTCTGACACGCTGTACACTGCGCTGGTATGTGACCGTCTCTCTCTCTCTCTCTCTCTCTCTCTCTCTCTCTCTCTCACACACACACACACACACACACAAGCCACGATTAAGCAGAAGTCCTGTGATGTGACCCTGTCTGTCTCTCTCTCTCTCTCTCTCTCTCTCTCTCTCTCACACACACACACACACACACACACACACACACACACACACACACACACACAAGCCACGATTAAGCAGAAGTCCTGTGATGTGACCCTGTCTGTCTCTCTCTCTCTCTCTCTCTCTCTCACACACACACACACACACACACACAAGCCGCGATTAAGCTGAAGTGTTGTAATGTGACCCTCTCTCTCTCTCTCTCTCTCTCTCACACAAGCACGCCCACACACACACACACACACACACACACGACACACAAAACTCTTCAATTGAACAGTCAATAGCAAATACTTAAACTAATAACAAAACAGTAGCTGATTCAGAAGCGCCAGATTGTCATAGCAAAGTCAGAATTTCATAGCAAATTTGTCATAGCAAAGTCATCAAATGAGTTGCTGTTGTGTTGTAAGTAATCTTAAAATGATTCCTAAATGCATATAATTTCAGAAGGCCAAATAAACTGCTTTTGCTTTTGCTTAGAAACACACAGCTTCTCCCTGACACGGCTGCTTCAACACTACTGCGTTTACTGAAACCATTCCTTACACAAATATTTCCACATCGTAACGTAGACAAGTGGGGTGTGTTTTAATGAGCCGTTTTAGGGGGGCGTGACAGAGTCTTAACTTTGATAAAGAATATCTCTTTGGTTTTGAGACTTTAGTCTTTGCAACTTCAGGGATCTTATCTATACACAATCAGCTTGTAACACTCCAAAGAGAAAGCAAAACTTGAAATTGCATCATATGACCCCTTTAATCTGAAACATTCACATGCAGAATTAAAAAATATTGTAAATAAATATATTATTTGAGTAAGTCTTTCTACTTTAAAATGTAATGTTTAATTGAATGTGTTACTTGCTTTCTTTGTAATTATTTTGAAAACTGAAAATTCAAAAAGAGAAAAAGTAAATCCTGCACCATTTATTTTGTCAATTTTTGAAGCTTGACAGATGAGGTCATCATAAACTGTCATTCAATGGCAAAAGCTGCATAACAATTCTTTAAAAAAATGCTATAGAGTTTAAAGCAATATGTAAACATTTATATGTAAACATATATTGTCCAATATATTAAACACAGTAAATCTTAAGGGAGAAGGGAGATAATTTTACCATATTTTACTTGTGCAATGTCTCCAACCACAATCTCAGCCACAAGAATCTGAATGACTTGACCACCTCGGAGCACGGTGAACTTCTGCTCTTGTTCAATGCGGTTCTGCAGCCCACGGAATTGCTTTTCTTTGCTCCAGTCATTAAAGGCTGTGACAAGAACCACACAGATGACAGACAAGAGGATGGCAGCACCCTCAATCCAGCCCGCTTCTGCCTCACCCTCGTCCTCAACTCCTCCAGCCGCCCTACCACAGTCTGCATGAGAAAGTCAATGTAAGAAATAGCTACTGAGGCGACTCGTGTGTATACGTCTTATATTATACATACGATTATATATATATATATATACACACACACTACTGTTTAAAGGTTTGGGGTCAGTAAGATTCTTTTAAACTTTTAAACAAAGAATTCTGAAAAGGTTTCCACAAAAATATTAAGCAGCAGAACCGTTGTCAACATTGATGATAATAATAAGAAATGTTTTTGAGCAGCAAATAAGCATATAAGAATGATTTCTGAATGATTATGTGACACATAATCCTGTCATTTTACATTATTGACAAATTTGCCTATTTTGATATTGTGGAGTGCTTTGTTACAATTTGTATTGTTAAAGGCGCTATATAAATAAAGGTGACTTGACTTGACTTGACACTGAAGACTGGAGTAATGATGCTGAAAATTCACTTTTATAATCACATTAATAAATTAAATACAAAGCAGTTATTTTAAATGGTAATAATATGTTACAATAGCATTGCTTTTACTGTATTTTTCAAATCAAATAAATGAAGCCTTAGTGAGCATAAGAGACTTCAAATACATTTAAAAAATCTTTCCAACCCCAAACATTTGAACAATATGCATCTAAATATATAAAATAAAAATAATATGAGTCTAAATTGTTAATAGGTTATTTGAGGTACATTATAAGCAGGGCATACATTTAGGAAGGAAGTGAAGGACTGTGCAGTTTCAAACACAAAATAACATGATTTTACTGCTAAATGCACAGCAGGGCTCAGGTAAAAGTATTTCTGAAAATATTTTTTCCTAAAAACAGAGGAACTGTGTGAATACATAATATCACTACGTCACCTTCAGGGCATGTTACAATTTCAAATTCATTGTTATTCAACAGCACCACTGAGCAAGAGAAACAGAGGCATATTATTCATAGTGAGCTTAAAAGCCCTATGATACTCACATTCTCTCTCGACATCAGGAGGTTTATAGAAGGAAAGGCCTAAGGATAGTATGGCTGCAACTTCCAAAATAATTAGAGTCACATCCTGCAATGCTTCCCACACTAGCTGAAGGAATGTTTTTGGCTTTTTGGGAGGTATAATATTCTTTCCAAATTCTTCTTTTCTTCTTGCAATGTCATCAGAATGACCACTTAACCCTAAACAGAGAGAAAGAGCAGAGTAAACATTAAAATATTTGGTGTAGAAACAATTTTCACTCAGAAACGGCTAGTTAATTTCACAAACAAGTAACTTGTAATTGAACATTACTCCAGTATTCTGTGTTATTTACAACTTCAATTTTTTTCTTCAGTTTATCGCATTACAATTACATAAAATATTAGGGCATAGATTATACAAATATGAAGATTACTGTCATAAAACTGCCTTTTGCATTTTTCCAATTTCAAAATAACTTGAGTATAAATAAAAAAGTCAATCCTCAAACTTCTAGGTTTTTATATTTTAAAACGCTTGAGAAATTGAATCGGATTTGGAGATGGTTTTTAATTTGTATTGTTTTTCATTTAAAATATAATGGATTCCAAAAAAGCTACCAAGATTTCCACTCCATACGCAAGCAAGAGCACAGCCTGAACACTAACACAGTGTAATCCCTCTCTTCCTTCCCTTGCTCAATTACAAAACGCTAGTCCTCTGCTCCCTCAAAGGTTTACTCACTGTTGGCAAGGGCAAAAATGAATGTAAACCCCATGCAGCAGAGTGAGATTAGCGTGAAGCGGAGCAATGAAGAGCCTGCCTCGGTTTAAGGTGAGTGGGATTACATGAGGTAAACTGATCTGGTCCCACCTGTCACAACTACAACTGACTGTTATGGCTCATGACAGAGCTAAATATGCCAGTGCAGAGCAGTAAGCCAATGCATATCGAACTGGAAAATAAAGATGGAGGCCAAGGTAAATAGGACTTAAAAAAACAATAATCAAAATCAGATTTTAACAACAGATAGGACTCTTTCATAACAGATGGATTGTGTATTTATAACACACATAAAAATCTTAAATGAAAGAATCACAAGAGAGTGTAAACAAATTTAGCTGGAATTATCAAGGGAAACATAAGCTGATCATGGTGTTAGACAAATGATTGGACTTGAGTTTGCTGAAATAATATGAAGACAGATTGGTCTAAACTACAAGCACAGTAGGAGATGAATAAATAGATCAAATGAGCAAAAATGTAAAATCTGTAAAATCCAAGACCTCACTTTGATAATCTGGACAAGAAAGGCAAAAATGTCCAGCGGTTAAATATCTTTTGTCAGCTGTTTGACACATAACAAATTATGTACTATAATAAACCTTTTAAAATACAGGTCATATTATTCATTGTAGCTTTCATTCTTAACCAGGGCACTTGGAATGATTCAGAAAAACATTTAAAACAGATATTATAACTAAAATTATTAGGGCTGTCAATATCTTAAAATAGCGTTAACATCAAATAATAAAAGGTCCCATTAGTTAACAGTAAACTAAGATTAATAAATGTTTTAGAAGTATTTTTAATTGTTAACTATGGTACACAAATTGAACTTATTTAAAAGTGACTTTAATGAAAATGCAAAATAATATACTTACTATATATACTAGACTAGTATTAAATATACTGTAAGACATGAGTTAGACTTGAAAAATGGAATATATCCAGTAAACTTATATTTGCTTGATGAAAAGCCTTCATAATATGGTCAAAAATAGAGATGCTATCAAATTAGCAACTGACTGCATAAAGTGGAACAACTTTCTCTAAAAAGATATGATCTTTCAACTGGATCATGCAGACAAACTATGTACCTCATTATATGCTCCATTATTGCTCCACTGTTAAAGGTAGATTCTGAGAGAGTGATTTAAAGCTAAAATATTGTCCTTGATGAAAGCTACAGTGCTAATGGCTAAAGGAAAAAGCACATGGAAAAAGATGTCTGAAATGTCTAATTGCTAATTAGTCATTTAGCTCACGCATTTATCTGAAGCGATTATGCTTCACTTGTCACAGACACAGTCTTCCAGGAAGAGCCTGAGGTTAAGTGCTTGCTCAAGGCTGACATGTTGAGAGGTCATGGATCAACCCCCTTTGAAGTTTGAACATACAACCTTTGCTCAGCTCAGATCTATAACCACCAGGCTAAACCAGCCTCAGCGTCATTAAACTGTTTGGTTAAATAACAGTTTACGCAAAACTGAAAGTGATGTGTTTTTCTAGGAACGCACGATATATCGGTACCATCTTGGTAACTGGCCGATATTGGAGATTTGTATTGGTATCATATTGGATATTCAATTGTGCATGCTTATTTCCTCTATTTTTACATTTAGATTACCTTTATTGTCATCTAAAGCTCACATATGGGTAATGTTTAAAAGCACACAATTGTATATGCTGTTAAATGTAATTTTAAGCAAATCTTAAAATTAATATACATTTTAAACTGTATATTATAATTTTGTGGTGCCTACATTAACATTTAAAATGTTAGTGTTTTATTTAAAAAAAAGATTTGACCATTTATTAGATAATATTGGTTCTAATATGAAAAATAATTATCGACCTATGAGACAAAATGTCATTTTTTAACTAAATTCTATTTTTTTCATCCACTTTTACCAAGTTTGGTGATAAAAGAACAGTGCATATTATAGATGTATTTTAATGCATAATGCAACATTGGCAGCAAATTAATGATTTACCCTCTATTGGTGATGATTTTAACCTGGAACAGAGTCCCTGAACATCTCCATAGCACTCCTGAATCCTTTGTAATCCATCTGTCCCTCTGAGTTCCATGAGTGATCGAAGATCTTTGAGTGTGCAGCCAAAATCTCCATCATGATTGGCGTCTGCCTTGTACTTCGAACCACGGAGAGAGTTTTTGGCCATAGTTCCACTGAAGTGCACCAAAAAATGGAGGAGAAGTGGCTTCCCCTGAGGTAAGCAGTGACAATATCCAGACTTAATTCCTCAGGGATGCAAAAAGCAACTCTTCTGATGACACACCAGATGTAATTCAAATGCCATTTCCATTTGATTTTCTGATGTATCTTCTCTCATCTTGGGTTGATTGGAGTCACAGAAGGTCAAATCTTCGGGTTTGCACCAAGTTACATCTAAAACAAAAGCAAGTTCATTACATGCTCTATCATTCCCATGTCAGCTTATATAATCATTTAGCACATGGAGCCAAATAAAATGTGATTATTCGTGTACTGCCAGATCAAGTGATACCACTGTCAATCAACAAAGGAAGTCGCATCAAACCGTATGTGACTGAAGATGATGTTGACTGGTATGCAAAGTGACAGTTATAATGGCCTTTGAGCGGAAAGATCCGTTGCGTCTGCTTAAAGAACGGAATGCTAAAATTAGTTCTGTTACATAAAACCGGCATGTCGTCAAGAAGAGAGACCTGCCAAAGTCAGACATGACTCAAAAGTTGTGCTCGAAAAACAGAGTGGGAAATTAGGTTTTAAAGGGTATTCAAAAGATAGTGTAATTGAATGGGCAAATGTTAGTATTAATTATATATTTCATAATAGTTATTAAATATTTAATCAGTTATATTATCAGTTGTTCTTTTGACATTTGTTTTTAGTTTTGTTTGTTTTAATATTACCATTTAGTTTTTTTTACTTATTTCAGTTTTAGTTTATTTCTAGTCATTTCAGTGCTTCATCTTAAATGTATTCAGTAAAGGCAGCATTTCTAATGGTCATTTAGTTTAACTTTTCGTTTTATAATTACCCTGGATTGATCAAATGAATACACAATTTTCACCACAATCAGATTTTTATAATTGTAAATTATGTTGAGATTCAAAGGCAGTGACATATAAAGCCCTCTCAAAGTCATGGACAACTAAATATGTCATGTTGAATAAATTAGCATTGTTAAGACTTTAAATCACCTCTCATTTCTTTGATCATTAAATGTTTGTTCACAAAACTATTGGAGTATTGCCTTTACCTTTTTATCTGCATACCAAATACAGAAGAAAACTTCTGAGCTAAACAAAAGAACTGAAATAATGATTTTAAAGAAGCACTAAACTAAAACACACCATAGTCGACCTACCTCAACTCATTATCATAAAACAGATAGAAAAGTACTTAAAGATTTGTTTTACATGTCCATTCCTGGAACAACGAGACAAAGACAACCCCTCGACCGGCACAGTCAGGTGCTGCTTCCAGAGCCTGAGCGACTCGCCGTCGCGTACAATTACTCCAAACAATACAAAGTCTGTACTACAAAGCGTCATGCCAAAAATTCTCCTTTACTACATACAATTATTTTACCTTCAGTGGACAGTCTTGAGGAGAACAGTCTCCATTAGAGAAAATGGCTTGCTGAATGATTATCTCAGGAAAGCTTCTTGCTTAATCTAATTAGTCAATCTGTGGCAGTAGTGAGACACACATCCACTGCTGCTGTAGGGAAGAGTATGCGTCGTTGAACACAGACAAACATATTTACTATTTCCAAGATAGTACCCTCGGGGCATTCAGACTTCTTAGGGACCTAAGTGCAAATGTGTAAAGCCTGAGGCACAAGAGTTGATCTTCTGTATATAAAAGCTTTATTTGGTATATTTATTTGAATCACAAAGCGGAATTTTATAAAGAATCGCAAGAATAAGACTGAAAGAACAGCCTGAATGTCACTATTATAGATGCTTTATGAACACAATCATTTATGTGAGGAACAAAGATTATATTTTGATAAAGAATATCTACAAACTGCACCCTTTTCATGTATGTGCCACAGTAAATGCTCTCAGAAATAAACTGAAGACAGAAAGAATTTGTGAAGGTTGCTGAAAATCTATATTTACTCATGCTGTGAATCAGGAGTGTGAGTCACACTGTGATGCTGCATGATGCTCTGGAAGTCAAATGTGGAAACTTACTGTCTAAATAAAGCCAATAAGTGAGAAATGTTAATGAATGAACATTTGGCAGGATTCATTTGCAATTTTAGAGAACAAAATAAATATATCTAGGACTTTCACTAATATGTCTATGTTTTATATTTTGCTATATGACAACAAACACCATGTAACACCACCTTATCAATATAGCCCCAACAAATAACTTCTTTTCACATAGGCCTAGCTCTATCATAATGCACTTTGTATAGAAAAATCCAGTATAGTCACGGTCTCAGTTGGCTTGAAGTGTAGCAATGGCTCATGTTTATGGACAAAATAAAGAATAATTTGTGCTTTAAAAGCTCACAAAATAAATTATTCAAAGTCTTTCAGTAGTTTTTAAGGATTTATCTTAAGTAAAGTTTTTGCCACCCTTTAAAACGCGAGTTAACAGTCAACAATCTTAAAAGTTTATCTCAAACTTTTAAACCTTTTTAAACTTTTCTCCACTGTCAAAACTCAAACTTTTAATGGTTATATATATATATATATGTGTGTGTGTGTGTGTGTGTGTGTGTGTGTGTGTGTGTGTGTGTGTGTGTGTGTGTGTGTGTGTAAATCTATACGATAAATAATGATGTACATTTCATGGTTTAGTCGTAAACAAAGCGCTTGGACAGCGAACTGTTGCTATGGTTACCGCCTCCTGGCCGAACGCAACTTCTGCTGTTATTAGCATCTATGACTAGCTTGTATTTAAACTTCGTGGTTATCTAAGTAAAGACATGTATAAACATAAAGCATGTTTTAAGACCCCATCAACCTCTTGTTTTGACTAACTCCCCTTAATTCGCACCCTGACTACAATGTTGCTATATAATGCCATTCTACTGGTCTATTTTATCAGCACAAATTATAAACATGGCATGAATCGAAACGAATCGAACTCATAGCTCACTGTCCACCAAAGCATAAAGCATGTTACAAAGCAGTTATGAAGTCATCAATGCAAAATCCTCTTGACGACACAAATAGCATTGCGCGCAGTGATGGGGCATATGTCTCGCAAGAGCTTTTTATGCACATCACGTTACCAAGAAAACTAAAAACTCTCAATCACTATACTAGATTCGACTGACCCATGCGGCTGAAATGTAATATTCTATGGAGATTCATCTGAAAAACAATTTTTCTACGAAGCATATTGTCTGGGGAAATTTGGAAAGGGAAGGAATAATACTACGTTTGCATTAAGAATTTAAAGCAAAACATCTAGGGCTATGTAAGGAAGAAAGAAAACAGACATAACGTTACAGAAAAACGAGTCTTAATCACGCGATTCTCACGTCAAATTATTACAATAACTTTAAACAGCATGCTTCCGCTACTAAACTTAACCATTTTGACTTGCAATTTGATTAAAACATAAAGTGGTCCATACTGTAATATCTGATACAACACTTTTAGCCTGTATAGTGTATAATAACATATTTTCGTTGTGTACATGTGTACTCACTTTGAGCCGGTGCGCATCAGTTCCACTTGGCCTCAGTAGTCTCGCGCAGTGGATCTACAACTCGATCCGTAAAGACCCGCCCACCGCGCGCTAGTCTGTGGAGTGTTTACGTCAGAGGCACGGCTCGGGATTTAACTCTGACTCCCATTGGCCAGCGCTTGTAGGTACAGGTGTCATCCCCTGTTGAAACAGCTGTCATCACCAGCAAAGATACATCGCTGTGATGGACAGCGGACCATGATAAACTTGATGTATTATTATTAGCAACAAGAAGAGGGCCATAGAGATTTACTAATTATTATCTTATTGAAGGCTTTAGCTCCACAATACAGCCACATCTAATATAAGACTGAATGAAGATATATTTTGTCAGTACAAAAACAACTACAGATTCAGGATAGAAGCTATTTAAATACATATAGCATGTGTGTGTGTGTGTGTGTGTGTGTGTGTGTGTGTGTGTATACAGTATATATATATATATATATATATATGAATATATATTTTGTCAGTATAAAAACAACTACAGATTCAGGATATTATTTAAATACATAACGTGTGTGTGTGTGTGTGTGCGCGTGCGTATATATATATAGTGTGTGTGTGTGTGTATGTATACATATATATATATATATATATATATATATATATATATATTACTCATTACATGGATCACAGAACAAACACATACATATAATATACATATACAGTATATATATATACATACACATATATATATATAGTTATTAATTTACGCACTCTTACACAAAAAAACTATCCGTGAGGAAAAGCACAGACCGGCCTGTTGGCCTACTGTTTGGCCATATATATCTGTAATTATGGGTTATTATAATATTATCATCGCCCCTTCAGATTCTATGGTGGTTACTGCGTCCTATAGTAAAACTACTGGCAAAATAAGCATAGAAATCCTGGATGTGATTTGTGTATGTGCCGTGTTTTTTGATTGGTACGATGAGCTAAAGCGCACGCGGTGCTTCTCGTCCGCGGGCACGCGAGCGTTTAACTCCACTGCTCTGTCTCAGGGACGGTAGAGAGCATGACCTCGCTTAAACAGGATTAGCTATAAATAGT
Source organism: Gymnocypris eckloni scoliostomus (assembly GCA_027564155.1). Classification (NCBI taxonomy): domain Eukaryota; kingdom Metazoa; phylum Chordata; class Actinopteri; order Cypriniformes; family Cyprinidae; genus Gymnocypris; species Gymnocypris eckloni. The sequence continues at coordinate 17,820 of CM050434.1, forward strand.
GCTGCCTATCCGCTCTCGCGACGCGGGCTCCATCGCTAAACCTGCTGCTCCATAGCCCAGAGTTGATTGAGCATCCACCCCTTCCTCCAATTTGCTGTCAACCTTTGTGAAAAATAAGTTTACTAGTTTGTATTTAACGTGCACTTGTAGTTTACTTCAAATCTTAAAAGTGTATTTGTAAAAACTGTACTTGCAGATAATGTAATATTAGTAATGAAATAAAAGGCCACTTAAAGGGATAGTCAACCCAAAAATGAAAATTCTGTCATCATTTACGCATCCTCATGTAGTTGAAAAACGGATTTTATTTTTCTGTGAAACCCAAGAAGACTTCTATTTAATTTTATGTCTGTAAAATGGAAGTAAACTCTTTAAAATATTTGTTATGTTCCAAGAGAGTACACTTTTTTGACTACACTTAAACACCTTTAAAAAGTGTATTTTAATCATATCAACTTGTCAAACATTTTACAGTTGTTTTGTAAAGTACATTTTAAATCGTTGTTTTAATAATATAATAATATACTATATGTAAATCTAGTGTGTTATTTGATATTACATTTAAAGTAATTAAACTTTCAATGTCCGTAATTGCAATTCATGACTACAAATGTGTATGTACATGACATAAAATTTTCAATAGAAGTGACATTTAAGCATACCATCAATGCTCTTCAATGCATTTGTCAGTATACTTTAACCATATTTCAAAGACAATAAATGTTTGACATTAGTGGGTCAAAAAGCACTAATTACATTTAATATTACATTGCTTACTTATAGGCTAAGCATATTATTAATTATTCCATCATAAATAAATTTTTCACAACAGAGGACCCACTACTGACCTTTTGTAAAACCTGCATTACAACACATTCCAGTTTAGTATTAAACCCAATATATCTACACTATGAGACCAGATTTGTAGATTTTTCCATAATGGTTAAAATTTGGAACAGCTAATCTAAGACTACTTCCTATCTTTATCCTAATTCCAGTTCGTCATTCCAAACCAGTCGTTCCCTTCCCCCAGCCACGCCTCTGGAAAGTTAGAAATCAAGCCAAATGTCTTTGCTGATCCTGCCCTCCCATATCACCTCAGCACGGCAATGACGCCTGATGATGTCAAACCCTCCCCACAAGTCGAGTGTGTGCCCGTGCGGCCGGCCATGCAGCATAAAATTATGCAAAACGCACAAGGCATGAATGCTTTAAAATAGACGAACATTCACGTGCACAAATGCTCGCTGTCATAGGATTACATTGGAGAAACACACTTCAGCGCGCGCGCACACACACACACACACACACGCACACACACACACACACACACACACACACACACACACACACACAGCAGGATTACCAACACAGTTCCACACAGACATAGCAAGATTACATAGACACATACAACCCCCTCTTCTTCCAAAACACAGGATACAGACTGCTGGATTAGAGAGGCATAGAGGGAAATTACAACACAGTGCATGTCAAAAACTCTGTTTAGGATAAAAACACATGCATGCACTAATAAGTTCTTAATTATATAGCTAAACATGCTTAATAAACATCTGGATCTGATCCAGGTGCTGATTTTAGGTACAAAATGGTCAATTTGGTAGCTTGAGTGACAGAGTGACAGCAAATGTAATTCTGAAAAACAAGGGAATGAGGTTTGATTGGCACCGATGGATCGATCAGCCTCTGTTGGACAGCTCTCATTTAGATACCGAACAGCATCCTTGCATGAACAGAAAGGAGAAGACACACACACATACACCATCAACATTACACACTTCATGTGCACACACGCACAAACACACCGTCACAGAATATCCTCACTAATCTTCCCTCAATGGTTTAAAGCCGCTGAAGAAGCTTAATAATTTAAGAGGAAAACAGCATCGGTGCTTTTAAGGACATATGCACAGAGATTAGCCCCCTTGCTCCACATTGGACAACAAAGGACACCCTTTCGCATGACTGAACTGATAATGTAAAATGCATTTGTTTATCAATATGATAAAACAGAGAGGCCGATAGATCGATGGAACAGAGTTGTTCTGTGTGAGGGTCCATTTGTGGAAAAAAGGAGACGATTGATTTTCACTATACATATGTCCATACAGTCATTGCTCAAATGAAATTAAATTCTGTCATACTATTCAACCTCATCTTGTACCAAGCCTGTATGACTTTTTGTCTTCTGCAGAACACAAAAGAAGATATTTCGAATAATAATGATACAAAAAAAAAAAAATATTAACCAATACAAAGTGAGTAAAATGGATCAGTTTTTAATTAGTTTTACTACCAACATTCTTCAAAATATCTTCTTTTGTGTTCAGCATAAGAAAGAATGTAATACAGGTTTGGTATGACATGAGGTTGAATAAATGTAATTTGTTTGTGTCTTTATTGTTTATGTTATCTTGTGCTTTCATTTTTGGAAGGCTGTTTGCAACAATGATGGTATTCTGTTTGTGCCAAATCCACAATGTTTGTTTCTAAAAGTTCATGACAAAGCACATAGATGAAACATATACTGTAGATTAATTGAAGTTTATAGAACGTTTCAAAAGTTTTAGGAAACTCATTATTGAAAATAAATGTAATACATTTTAATTGGTTTGCCTGCACTGCAAAAGTAAATAAATAAATGAATACATTTAAAAGTAAAAAAAAAAATGTTTTACAGAACTGAGCTCAAATTTAAGATATATTATTAATTTATAGTATAGAAAATAATAAAGTCATGCCCTGGTAGATTTATTAGTTTTTCAACATATACAGTATAGTAAGGAAATTATTAACCGGTATTTACCATTTTATGGGGTTTTACAGTTGCATTTGACAGTCTTTTAAAATGACAAATATTTCTACAATGCTGATAACTGTAAAATGTGTTGCAGAAAGTTCACTGAGAGCAGCAATTTATGAAGAATAAAACTGATGAATGGACAATGGGAGGATGACACAAACAAATAATGTAGCAGTAATGGCCTAATAATGGTTAGAGAGTTAGCCTTGTAACCAAAAGATTGTAGGTGGGGGGAGTGAATGACCAGCGCTTTCTTCCACCTTCAATACCATGACTGAGGTGAGACCCTTGAGCAAGGCACTGAACCTCCAACTGCTCCCTGGGCGCCGCAGCAAAAACGGTGGCCTGGGTGTGTGTTCACTACTCACTGCTGTGTGTGTGTGCACTTGGATGGGTTAAATGCAGAGCACATATTCCGAGTATGGGACACAATATTTGGCCATACTGTTTTCCATGATAACAGTAGACACAGACAAATGTATTGTATAAAGCAGTCAACACTTTTTTTTGACACCGAGGTACTGCCGTACTTCCTCCACACTTTCCAGCTTTTTAAATGCATCTGACAGTTTTATGCAAACTGCTTGGCAGACTTGGTCTGCGTTTCCAAAAAGCATTGTAAGCTTAAGCAAATCTTTTGAGAAAAGCATCCCTGAACATTATCTGGGCCACCTCTCTGTCATCCAGTTAGTTGATGAGGTGTATATGGACACTTCATCCTGACAGGACTTGTTGGCTGTTTTTCATTAGGGAAGGAGCCCTCTATTATTAATAGTTTAGCAGAGGCTTGTAAAGGTCAAGAGCATAGTTGAGATTTCAAACATGCTGCATGAAGATCTGGGTAAGATAAAAGTAGCTGTTTATTTTATCTAAGAGTGTTGCATTGTAAGAGTGTGTTATTTTATTAATAGGCTTTAGTAAATCAAGTAGTCAAGAACTGCCTCTGAGTTGTTACAAGTATGTGTTTTTATTGGTTATATTCTTAACTAAATTTAACCTATACCTCTTATAATATATCTACGCAGTGTTTGTCAGCGTAGACTTCTAATTTCTCACCGTTACCGATGGGTAGAAAATGTTTGTTTGTTTCAATGTTTGCTTCAATGATTTTAATGAAACAAATGTCGTCTTCCTCCAGGTGGCGCATGCTGCTTAGAAAAGCGCAAATGTATTCAAATTTCAGGACGTTTTAATTGGATACATTTGTTCACTAAAAAAATAACTGTTTAAATCTCTAAATTTGTTAACAGTTAGATGGAAAACTTAGCCGCGATCTCGCTTTTAAACGATTCTTAAAAGCTTCATCTAGTAATCACAAATGACTCTGATTGTTCAGTTCTGATAAGCGCTGAGAAAAGTAACAGCTGCCACGTGATCATATTGTCTCGTGGAGCCTGTTATTTTTCTCAGCGCTCTTCGGGATAGACCAATTACAGATGTTTTTGAATACTATGATTCTTTCATCTAGATCTGGACAATAATTCAAAAATAAGAATGACAATCAGAGACTTTAATAATACACATAGATTAGCTAAACAGTATTATTGTACTTATTAAAGACACCCTTTGGTCTAATAAGCCACGCCCCGATTTAAAGCTAATTACCTTTCTTTGGTCTTTGGTTTGGTCTTTTAGCCTAGTCAGTAGCCAAGATCTCGTTCATTCGTTTGAGTTTAATGTTCCAGTCAAACGTAATAATTATGTTTAATTCGAACCAAAATTGTATTTTTAGAAATATTCTATATGCATTTTAAGAACGCAAATTCACTCCTTCAAAATAGGGCACTTAGTAGGCAGCCTATACAGACTGTGCTTGTACGACGCCATTTTCCCTGGGAGGGTAACCACACTGCCAACGTGCACTATTAAGGGCCCTAGAAATCTGTTTTACGAAGTGTTATAAAATATGGATTCGGCGTCAACCAGCTCTAAACTCATCTATAAAAGTAAGTCGTCCGTTTTTGTGCGAAACGAATTAGTAATGTGAGCATTAAGCTAACCAACTGGCTGTTTTATGTGCACTAGTGTCTACTGAGGATATCACAAAACTGATACAGCTACGGGCAAGCAACTCAGCGCTTTTTGACGGGAGGAAAAATTCGTCTAAAACAGCCTGGAGGTGGGATTTGTAATCTTAAAATGTGACTTGATTTCTTACAACCTGTGTTTAGATTCAAAGTTATGATTTTGCTTATTTTTTTTAGTGCAATACTCAGAGAAATGGGGCTTGAGGAAAAGATGACAACTGATCAGATGGCCAAAAAGTGGGAAAACATGAAGGCAAGATATAAGGTTGGTCTCACTGCGAATTGTGTTTTTCAAGTGCCAAATTTCACAGAACATATTCAACAGTTTAATGCATTTCACACTTCATTACAAGGATGCAAAATACCCTCCCACTGGTGTGGAGAAGAACCCCACCTGCTGGAAATGGTTTAATCTAATGGACGATGCTCTGGGTGAAGAGTTTGATGAAAAGATCAGCCAGCAAGTGATCACATCAGAAGATAACACTGATAATGCACCTCATCTTAGTAAGAGGCTACGCCAGATTAAAGTCGGAGGGGAAATATTGGAATTCCTGGAAGAGGAAGGAACTTCGGTGAATGTGCCGCCAGCCTCCAGACCGCATCTGGCTAAGCGGGCAAGACAAAAAGGCAAGCAGACAACAGAAAATCACTCATTGGACATCATGAGAACCAAACTTCAAAGAAAGACAGCTTCTAGAAAAGGAGCTCGGAGGCCTGGACAGAGAAAAAGCCCTTCTAGAACGGGAAAGGGCCCTTGCCGACCGGGAAAAGCGGCGCTTCAGCGGGACAGAGCCCAGGTAGAGAAGGACAAAGCTGCAGTTAACAGAGACAAAGCATCTTTGGAACAGGACAGAGCCCGACTGCAGAAAGACAGAGAAGCTTTGGCAAGGGACAGAGTGGCCCTTGAAAGAGACAGAAGGTCGGCGCATATCACAAATCACGCAAAAAGCAGCACAGGATGCAACGGGCTGGACTGTCCACATGAAAAGAATAGAGACAAATTAATATTCTTACTAGAAAGGGTGATTGACAAAATCTGAAGTAGGTTTGAGAAGAGGGCAAACCTCAGGGAAAAACAGATACAGCGATGAGTTGTCTGAATGGGATTGTCTGAACTATCCTTGGGTTGTTGTCTGAGTGAAGAATGCATTTATTGAATGCACACAGTCTATAATGGATTCCACATACATTCACAGGGTGCACAAAGGCCTCTAATCTATTTTTTTTAGATTTGTTTATTGATTTGTAAATCTTGAAAGAAACCTGGAGTGTGATTGCCTATTTCTAAAATGATGTTCAATAACATTGTCTGTAAGTAAAGCACAAACATTTGTGCCACACAATAGATGTCAAAACAAGATTCATGGTCCTGGTCCGCCTTTTTGTCATTCAGGAACTTTGACAGTAAAATGTAAAATGCTGCTTAATGGCATGTTCTATTGTAGAGCTTACCAATGCAGCTTACCCCATATATAGAATCACAAAAGGTAATGCGTTTTCAACAAACCGTATCTTTCTCAAAGTCATTAATCTTGCTTCTTGTTGTAGTCAAGACTTTATGGTTTGTGTATTTCACAAATAAACCTACACTGAAAAATATACATGAGAAAGTGTAACAAATAGCTCTGATCTTACAGTTTAAGTGTACATTTCTTTTTTGTATACAAAACAAATCAAATAAAAACAATGTGTATAATTATCATATATTTGTATAGTGTATAGTATAGTGTATTGTATAGTTGTACATAAGCAATAAATATTGCATATACAAGTTTGTAATGGAACGTATTTTATTTTTAAATGGGTGTAATTCAAAATGAAGTATTTTTTGATAAATCGTTTGATCATTGTTATTGTAGTATTATTTATATGCTATATTAGTTTTAATTCATATTTTGAATTATATTTTATTTTCAGTTTCCATTTTTAGTAAGAATTTTTTGTGCTTTTGTGTGATTTTTTTTATTTAAAAAAAAGAAAAAATACTATTTAGGTTTAATTTATTCCCAGTAATTTTATTTTCATGTAGTTTACATTTTTAATCTAAGGTTTTTGTTGTATTTTCAGCTTTGTTTCAAAATGCTTTTGTTTGTTTTAGTAGACAATAATAACCCTGCTGTTGATTAGAGGATTCGGCATTTTTGATGACTCGATTTCTTATCAAACTTGTAGATATATAACCTATAACTAAAGATGAAGAGGAATCGAAACGAATATGCTTATTTTAGTGAAAACATTTTACTGCAGTATACCTCAGAGTTGTTTTTCTCCTGGCCGCTAGAGAGCAATAATCTCATCATTTGTCAGTGTAGAAACTGAAAAAGCTGCGAAGAAGTGCTGTCCACAATAGAGACGCAAACGGTTGTTGAAGAAGTGAAAGAAAACAATAATATTCATGGTATTACTGTATATCTCATAAGAGGAGTTGGCCGCCTCTCTCCTTTAAGAAATGGCGCAACCATCTCAACAGTGTGAGTGTCGTTGTGTAAAGCTGCACTGTGCACGCATGCAAAACTTTCGCGCATTACCTTAACTCTTTTATGAGTTTATATATAATTCACGGTGGATTTAAAACCGGGTTAATGCACTTGATATGTGCAGTTGCTTTCGGTTAATAAATAAGGGTTTATTACTATTATTTCAGACTGACAGTTGTCAGTGTTTATGGTGTGGTTTGACTGGGCGGTTTGTTTTGCACGTATAAAGTCACATGTTACAGCAGCACCAAAGCCCCGGTGAATTCATGCCGGACTGTCCGTCTGCACCGCTGTTCTGTTTCAGGGTCTCACAAGGACACCGAGGCACTGATCAGGTGGCGCATGGCCCATGGCTATTTATTCTCAGGCTGGAGGAACACTTGCAGAAATGGCTGGGAGTATGTACTCATTGTGATTCATGTGTCATGTGTGATTCATTTTACGTCTTCACTACATGGTGTTTGTATCCAATTATATATGCGTAATTGTTTGTTGTTGCTATTGTTTTACCGTAGAGAACTCATAATGAAAGGGTTTTCAATCTTTTAATACCAGGGACCCCCATTTACGCAGACACCCTTTATAATGACAGATTATTCATATATGATAACCCATTTATACTGTGTAAAATTAACTATACAAATATTTATATTGCATTATTATATTATTGCTTTTATTATAAATTATTAAAATATTTATATTACAAGTTTTACATTTAATGTTTTATAAAAATATGATATATAATTTTTTAATTTATAAGATTATTTTGAAAATATTTAGTTACTATTTAATTGTGCAATTGTTTTTTTTACCCACTTTATAGTTAGATTACAGTTAAAATTATAAATTGGATTATTTTAGTTATTTTTCTTTCTTTACTCTAAATATAGTTACAAAGCAGATGTACAGAGAATATTTCACTACAGCATCCAGCAAGTAAGATAACGTTTGCAATGGCAAGGAGAAACTCATTAGAAATAAACAGCCAAATAATGGTAGAATAATATTTTCAAAGATAAACTTAATATACAAGAAACAATTTAAAATGTTTAATATCTTAAGGAATCACATTATTGGATGGAAATATTACTTCTCAAAGAGCAAAACGAAAGTGGGAGAATTTAAAATGCAAATACAAGGTAAGATGGACACATAGAATCTGTCTTTATTGTTAAGCTGCACACCATGCTTTATGTTCTTCAGAAAATATAAAAATCTACTTAGAAATGAAACATGTATAGCCTACATGCAATTCTCCTGATGTAGTTTTTCTTTTCCCCTTAGGTTTTAAAAGCACTCGTGAAGGAAGTCGAAACAGTTAAACCAGAATCCTGGCGGTGGTTCAGACTCATGGAGAAGGCCGTAGATGGCGATCCCACTGACGCTGACCCTCCTAAACCGACCATACTGACCAACCTGACCGATGAGTCCGAATGTGCAGCCCAGCCCAGCAAGAAGATGTATCACGTGGAAATGGGGAGTGATATTCTGGAATTACTGACACATTCAGTAATCGAGGTCAATACTCAAACGACAGTAGCTGATGGAGGACCCTCATTGGATACATCAGAAAGCGAGAGAGGGAGACCCATGGAAAAAAGCCCTCCAGAGACTCAAGACGAGCTGCACTTCGAAAGAGCCAAACTCAAACGAGAGCGACAGCTGCTGGAGAAGGAGCATGCAGACCTGGACCGAGAGCGAGTGCTGCTGGAACGCGAGAAGGGCGTCGCGGAAAGGGAGAAGACCGCACTGGAGAGAGACAGAGCGCAGATGCAAAAGGACCAAGCTGCGATTGACCGGGAAAGAGCCTCGCTGGAACGGGACAGAGCGAGACTGGAGCAGGACAGAGCGGCCCTTGAAAGAGATAGAGAGACTTTTATGGCTCTTGGGACGAACGGCACAAGATACACTGAACCAGACTCCCCATATGCCGAGGACAGAAAAAGATTAATATTTTTGTTCGAAAAACTAATCGAGAGATTTTGAAATCACTGAAAACTGTCAGTGTTGCTTGTTCTGAGGGTATTTAAAATATTAACGTACTTAAATTAAATCATTTCAAGGTTAAGTTGCCCCTCTCAAGACACATTTCTGAGGAGAGGATTTAAATGTGTTCAGAGCTGTAGTTCTAGAGTTTATTGTAGTTCAGGACAGTAAATAATGGATAATTCATGTTAAGTTTATTTTCAGGTCCATGGATGCATTGAGAATAAAGTTATTGTTTCAGTCTTTTGTCTTTAATATTTTTTTTGTGCCTTAAAATCTTTAGACTCACCCTTGTTTCTTTTTATGGACGACCAAGAGTTAATATAATTTTTTTTTTCAGGTTCTTTTATTTGCAGACAATTGCTTTTGTTTTAAAACTGAAAAAATTGGTGACATATTGAATACCCGATTTACAATAACTCCTCTCTAGTGTAGTCTGCTTATCACAATATTATATTAACATACTTATTATATTAACATTACCATAATATATTTAATGATTTCAAATAATCATATATTAATCATATTTCATATTATTCATATTTCAAATAACCACTATGAAATGAGTTAACTGTAAATGCAGAAGCGTTTCATTTTAAGCATAGGAATTAAAAGGTGCAGTCACATTTACTACTTTTCTGCAAATTTTAAATATGGTAATTTCAATAGGAATCCATATGATTGTGAAAGATTTCCTTATGCAGATTTTTCCTATGGGTTAAAGTTTGCCTTGCAGATTCGGAGAACTGACCAATAGAAAGCTGCTTGGTCTGTGTGAGCTGTGCTTTATATATTTTTACACTAACAAAAGAAACAAAGTTGTGCATGTTTTTTTTTTTTGCTGACAGTGTTCTAAACATACATTTTAATTTAAAATCACAGATAGTCATATAATGGAGACACAACTTTTTAAATAATATGTTGAGGTTGTAGTTCTACAGTATTTTTTTTATAATAAATGATACATTATATAATAACTTGTGCTGCAACCCATAAACCACAGGAGAGCTATTTTTCTTTATGCAAATGATTTACCGAAACTGCATTGCAGGTTTGTATTAAACATCAAATGATAATATCTTTTTTTAGACTTTGCAAGTCAGCTTTGTAGTCACTGCTTCCTCATTCAGGTCTTTTAAATATTATCATAGATTAAATATACAGCACAGCGATTATATTTAATTAATTTACTCATGGTGGAATCTGGTTCTGTTAAACTGTTAAAAATGGACTTTAAGAGAACAATTGTTTTCCAAGTGGAATATGTGTTATAAAAAACAAAAACAAAAAAAAAACTAATCAAAACAGGCACATAGCCTACTGTATATAGCGGGCATACAAATCAGCTACTTCCCGTAAACATTTGGCCAAAATCACAGTATATTTGCATTCTGTTCTTCCCTTGTTTTTTTATGAACTCATGGTCAGTTCAAGTGCTGACTACTTCATTTTTGTAAATAATTTTTGCTTATGGTTAAGTATTGTTGTTCGACCACCTACCCCCCGCCAACCACAAGCAATATAAAACCTATATAAGGTCCATGGTATGCATTTGACACTTATTTGCCAGAAATGCTGTCGTCTGAGCCAATTCATTTGATTCCAATATATTTTGCGTAAATCTTAAGTTCTCATCTAAACATTCTAAAAGAAAGCACTTTATATAGGCTACATGAACTTGTTATATAATAACAAACTTAGGATCATTCTGTGAGATTTATTTCCATTTCAGTCATGGACAGCTCACCAGAAATACTGGATTTCGATTCTTCAGATGAAAATGGGTAAGGCAACCCTTTATTTATTTATCTAGTTTCTAAAACATATTTTCTGCACTTAAACTGACAAATCACAGATACAATTTACCAACAAATCATCAACGCTTCTCATTTTAGTCTACAGAAATGCAGTCTAACTGTTGACTGTGTGTTTTTTAAGTCCCGCGAGCACTGGAATATTTCTGCAGCAGTGGGAAGCACAGGTTCGGCCCTATATTGAGATGATTGACTACATGAGGCGGATTGGCATTGAGAAGGAACTTGCACTGCCGGCCATTGCAGTGGTGGGAGACCAGAGCTCAGGGAAAAGCTCTGTTTTAGAGGCGCTATCAGGAGTCGCTTTACCTCGTGGGAGTGGTGCGTTGTTGTACACCTATAATACATTATTCATATATATATATATATATATATATATATATAATATATATTTTAATATGGTCCATTCAGGTATTGTAACCCGCTGTCCACTGGAGCTTAAACTCAGAAAACTTAATAATGGGAGCGGCTGGACTGCTGTAATCTCCTACAATGAAGTACGTGAGACATTTCATGATCCCGCACAAGTTGAAAGTTACGTCAGAAGGGGTGAGGCTGTATATCAAGCTAAATATCATTACTAATACACAACAGGATATACAATGACAGTTCTAGGCCTATCAGTTCTTATTAGTTAAAATATTACTTGCATGATAAATGAAGGTTGAGTAAGTATGTTTGTCTTCTACAGCACAGAATATGCTTGCTGGAGATGGAGTAGGAATCTGCGATGATCTCATCAGTTTGGAGATCTCATCGCCTGATGTGTGTGACCTCACGCTGATCGATCTGCCTGGAATAACAAGAGTACCTGTGAAAGGACAACCCGAAGACATTGGAGACCAGGTGAGAAGAAAATACTGATTCATTGGTAATTGTGAATAATCCTATACATATATTTAAGCATTCAGTTCCTTTCTGTGCAAATTCTGCTAAAGCAAAACAAATTGTTTACACAAAACTGAATTAAAAATGCAAAATAATTATGTAATTAAATTTGAAATTTTCAAATAACATTTAAGAAAGGATTAAATAAAATGTGATATAAAATAAAGCAATAAGCCCCAAGAAGCTGTGGTTTACAGTAAATTTATAACAGAGTAGCTAAAGTGTTAACAGAATAATAAAACAGTTCTTCCACCAAACAGTTCCTCCTTAGAAACAGCAACACACAAAGTAAACAAAGGTGTAGGTTTGTAAATTAATTTATTACTTCGAACATAGCTCAACCAAACAGAATCAAGGACCGGAACTATCCGTTTTATCATAATACATTTATACTTTCAAGTTGATATCTGGATGACACTTGAATTAAACCTGCAATGTGATGTCACGTCACATGCATAATAACTTAGTTTGCTACAGTTTATAATGTGTAATCACTGCCTTTGAATAATTGCAGATTCGACGCCTGATATTGAAATTCATTTCCAAAAAAGAAACCATTAATTTGGTTGTTGTTCCCTGCAATGTCGACATCGCGACCACGGAAGCACTTAGAATGGCTCAGGCTGTCGATCCTGATGGCTTAAGGACTTTAGGTATAACTTTTCATCTTAATTTTCACATTAGAGTGTGCAGAGCAATTTCATTCATTTCGATTCAAACATTTATTATTGCTTCAGCAATATTGACAAAGCCAGACCTGGTAGATAAAGGAGCAGAGGCCGACATCTTACAAGTACTGCAGGGTAAAGTGGTTCCTCTCAAGAAGGGCTACACCATTGTCCGATGCAGAGGCCAGAGTGACATCAATGAAAACGTTTCTCTGGTTGAAGCCACAAGACAGGAAAAGAGTTTTTGCCAAAACACGCACTTCAGGTATTGAATTAGTAGAAATTATACATATTTAATTTGTGCTATTTTATGTATTGCTCAAATACATTTAAGAGTGCTCCTGTCTTCACCAGTTATCTTCTTGAGGAGCAGAGGGCCACAATACCCTGCCTTTCCACCAGACTCACTAAAGAGCTGGTTGAACATATCAAGGCAAGTGTAAACATGATTAAATATTCTGAAACTGACTCTAAACTCATAAGTTATTCCTTATTTTACAGTCTTCACTTCCATCTATACGAGATCAAATTCATATCAACTTGTCTGCAGTGAGAGTTGAGCTTAAGTTTTATGCTCATGGTCCTCCTTTAGAACCTGAGCTAATGGGGCCTTATCTCAGCAAGGTAATTCATTACGTATATTGTCCAGTATCTGAAACTAGCCTGACTGAAATGTACACACTTGAACTTACTTTTGTTTCTCTGTGTGTGTAGAAAATCTTGGAGTTCAGTGACCAGATTAGCGAGTTGTGTAGAACAGGAGAATCAGACAATGGGAACCTCTATTCGTACCTTCGACCAGTGTTCAAGCAATGGGAATGTCATCTGAGTAGCTCCAAAGCATCATGTACGTCATATAGATACATAATAATTTTGGTATGATCGGACACAATGTACAATACACTACAAAGGTACAGATCACCCAAATATGACATTGTTTACTTACCTTCATATCCTTTCACACATGCATAATTAAGCGCGAATAGACTGCTGTTGCTACATTTAGAGTCCAACAAACTAATTGCGAGTAAGTAATTACATAATACAACAGTCCAATACACAAGAGGTTAATATTGAATAACTTATATTTGAGGTATGATATTGCCAGTTACTGTCCAATTGTTACCTCCTGCAATGCATAACCACTACGTCTCGTAGCAACACACAGTTACGTTCATTCCAGAAATATTCATTTTGAATCAGTTGAGTTGATAAACTCATAAAGAGTTTTCGCTTGTCGCCACCTACTGGAGTAATGTTGTACCTGCAGAAAGAGTCGCTGGAAATTCTCCTTCACTTATACAAAGACATAGGCCTACAGTTTTTCTGGAATGGCAAGTGGTGTGATAACTGCTTTATTTTTGCATAAAAAACAACCACTATTCACTTGTAACCTTATATTTTGAGATGCCTATTGTTATTTGATTTTAGTCAGAGAGTCCGTAAAACAGATGACAGAAAAATATGAAGAGGCCCATCGTGGGAGAGAACTGGTGACCTTCAGTGACTACTGTGTGTATGAATCAATGGTGAAGAAAAATGTTGGAGACCTTAAACAACCTGCTTTGGATACTTTGAGGCTCATCCGAGGTTGCTATTCGGACTTTAACTTGCATTTAAATGATAGGTGGGGATTATATAAGACATGATTCATAATTACAGTTTTCATATTATATCTTAGGTATTGTGCAGAAGGAGTTCATGGTCATGTGTGAGCTGTGTTTCCCAAACTACCCTCATCTGAGACACATAATACTGGTAGGTTAAATTAACAATTGCTGATTACATTAGACAATTAAAGTCTACATTTTATTTAACATTTTATTATTTCTGGTGTACATTCCTTTAGAACTATATTGACGACATTCAATCAAAGCAAGAAAGCAAGGTGGAGAAGAGAATCCATGAGTACATTAACATGGAGAAACTTGTGTACACCCAAGATCCCATTTTTAACCAGAAAATTATAGACTTCAAGTTTGTGGAAAAGCGACAGGAGTACGAGTCTATTAGTTTGGATACAGGAGAGAACGCAACCTCACCTCACAACTGTGCTGTTTTTGACACCAGGAGCTTGACACCTGATAAACTGATAATCTACTACGAGGTTTAACTCCGTTCTAGATTTCAATGTGAAATGCTTTTGTTTTTGGTATTGAATGCACTGAAAACGTCCCACATGTTCTCTCAATCCATCAGATAGTGTATCAGCGTCTGGGCGACTACATTCCCATGGTGATCCTGCTATTCATACTGAAGGAAGCTGCCGTGATGCTGCGGGCTCATTCTATGGACCTGCGGGATGGAGCTGATGTTGTGAAGCTGCTCATGGAGGACACAGAAGCTGGACAGAAGAGAGCAGACTTACACCAGCGCATGGAGAGACTGCGCCTGGCACAAGAACGCATCAGTATATACCTCTGAGACACAAGTTGCCTGAATTTTTGTCATATGCTTGATCACTAAAAGCATTTTAGTCAGCAGCAAAATAAATACCAAAATCAAAGAACAAAAGTGTAGTTTGAGGGAATCATATATATTTTTTTTTAGGTTCAAGATTAAGGTTCAGTTTAATCATGAATAATTATTTGAAATAATAAAGCCTTAAACATAAGTGTGAATTAAGTGTATTTTGTAAATGACAAAGCATCAGTGATAGTTTTCTTTTACCAAAAGTGCTTTTGAATAATAATAAAAAGTTTCAGCTTGTTACAGTGTCTTCTCTACCAACTACAATGAACATTTTAATAAAACAGTATCATTCATAAATTATTGTTGTTTTATTTTTTTCTTTACATATACAGTGCCCTCCACTAATATTGGCACCCTTGGTAAATATGACCAAAGGCGGCTGTGAAAATAAATATGCATTGTTTATCCTTTTATCTTTCATTCAAAAAATTCACAAAATTCCAACCTATCATTGAAGTAAAACAATTGAAAGTGGGGAGAAAATCTCATAATGTAATAAATGCTTTCACTATTTCATGTTGGCCACAATTATTGGCACCCAATTATTGCAACGTCCTTTTCCCAGGGTAACAGCTCTGAGTTTTCTCCTATAATGCCTGAAGAGTTTGGAGAACACCTGATAAGAGACAAGAGACCATTTTCTTCATACAGGATCACTCCAGATCCTTCAGATTCACAGCTCCATGACGGTGCTTCTTCTCTTCAGTTCACCTCACTCATTTTCTACAGGGTTCAGGTCAGAGGACAGAGACAGCAATGGTAAAAGATTCATTTTGTGCTCAGTGACCCATTTTTGTGTTTATTTTGATGTTTGTTTTGGATTGTTGTCCTGCTGGAAGATCATAACATGGCCCATTATACGATTTCTAACAGAGGCAGTCAGATTTAGATTTTTTATCTGTTGGTATTTGATAGAATCCATGATGCCATGCATCTGAACAAGATGTCCAGGACCTCCAGCAGAAAAACAGGCTCACAACATTAAAGATGCAGCAGTATATTTAACCGTGGACATGGGGTACTTTTTATCCCTGTTTGTACTATACTCATCTGGTGGGTTTGCTGCCAAAAAGCTATTTTTCAGTTTCATCTGACAATAGAAGCCAGTGCCATTTGAAGTTCCAGTCGTGTCTGACAACTGAATTTGCTGGAGTTTGTTTTTGGATGAGTGAGGATAATTTTTCTTGAAACCCTCCCGAACAACATGTGGTGATTTAAGGGATGTTTGATTATTTTTTGGGGGGTTTCTGACCCCAAGACTCAACTAATCTCTGCAATTCTCCAGCTGTGATCGTTGGAGAGTCTTTGGCTACTGAACTCTCCTCCTCAGCATTCATTAGGACGATATAGACACGCGTCCTCTTCCAGGCAGATTTTTAAATTTTTTAGTTGATTGGAACCTCTTAATTATTACCCTGATGGTGGGAATGGAGATTTTCAATGTTTTAACTCTTTTCTTACAGCCACTTTCTATTTTGTGATGCCCAACAATCTTGTTCTTCACATCAGAAATATATATATTTTATTCTCATTGTGATGGATGATAAAGGGAATTTGACCTTTGTGTTCCTCATATTTATAATCCTGTGGAACAGAAAGTCATGGCTGGACAATTTCATGCTCCTAGTCACCCTGGTGTGCTAAAAATATAAATATGAATGGGAATATGCTTCAGAGATATTTTACTCATAAGAATTTCTAGGTGCCAATAATTGTGGCCAACATTCATTGGAGAAAAACTTTTATTTCATCATGAGATTTTCTCCCACTTTCAATTGTTTTACTTCAATGGTAGGTTAGAATTTTGTGAATTTATTGAGTGAAAGATCAAAAGGATAAACAATGCAGATTTATTTTCACAGCCGCCTTTGCTCATATTTACCAAGGGTGCCAATATTAGTGGAGGGCACTGTATGAAGTTAAATTTTAGGCCTTTTGATTAATGTTATTGTTTTGCTGTAAATACTAATTGTCAAATACTTATTTGACTTGCTAAAAGGTAAATCATATTAAAGGTTTAATATTTGTATGCTGCTTTTTTCTTTATGAAAGTGTTTTATAAATTTATTTGATCAAAAATCCATAAAAAAAAACAATATTGTGAAATATTATTAAAATTTGAAATAATGTTTATCTATTTTAATCTGTTTTAAAATATAATGTATTTCTGTGATCAAAGCTGAATTCTCAGCATCATTACTCCAGTCTTCAGTGTCTCATGATCCTTCAGAAATCATTCTAATATGCTGATTTATCATCAACATTGGAACATTTGTTTTTGGAACCCATGATACTTTTTTGGGGTTCATTGATAAATAAAAAAAGAAAAAGAACACATTTATTCAAAATAGAAATGTTTTCTAATAATATAAATCTTTACGATCACTGTTTCTATCAATTTAGCAAATCTTTGCTGAATGAAAATGTATTCTTAAAAAAATAGCCTACTGACCTCAAGCTTTTCAACGTAAATTGTTACAAAAATTATATTCATACTATATATAAAATAAATGATGTGATTTTTAAACTTTTTATTAATCAAAGAATCCTGAAAAAAGTAAAAAAGTATCCGGTTTCCAATATTAATAATAAATCAGAATAGCATAAAATGTATTTTAAAGTATATAAAAAATGTAATCAAATAAATGTAGGCTTGATGACCATAAATGACTTCTTGCAAAAATACAAAATAGTATAAATATATTTGACATTTGAGCCCCTGCCCCTGAGAAACTCGTCCCTGGTAGTTGGTGTGTAAATTTGACCCACTGGCGCTAATAGGTATAAATGCCCTGTTTTGTTTTATTATCTGGTTTTATTTAAACAATTTATAACAACAGAGGATTGTAAATTACACAATTTTAGTAAAAGTCAGTGACTGGGAGACTTGAATGTTTTATTAAAGAATCTGTTATGTACATTTGAAAAACATCCATGGGTAAAATTTACCCTGCGGCGGTTCTAGTGTTAAATCGGCATACTTTCATTTTCATTTTACCGTGGGTGTGATAGGCTACAACCTGATAGAAATGACCCTCTTCTTATTTCTCTTCAGCATCACTACAGACACTGGGTTTGGGTGGAGAGTATGGCTACATTCTGAAACTTTATAGAGGCATTCAGAAAGAAGGATATCTATTCTTCACTTTTAACTTTGCTTTCATTCCCGCTGTTTTTGTTTTTCCAGAAAATGTCCAGGTCAAGGCAAGGAATATTTTCTATTCTCTTCTTCTACTCTTCTTATAATTTAGATATAAACATAATGATGAAGTAAACAAAAGGTTAGTATTTTATTACTTAGGCCTATAACACATTTAAATTAATCTGGTTAATTAATATTAACCGATATGTTGAATACTTTCATAAGACTAGTTTATTTCTTGGTATATGTGTTTCGGATTAAAAAAACTAAAACATTAGAAAAGTACATTAGGTTAATTCCAGTTAATTCATTTTGCACATTTCACATTACAATTCAAAGTTCTTTACTTTTTATTGCATAATATAGTGAAAAAATGTAATATAGAAATGAATTTGAAACAAATAAAAGGTATACAGAGAAGGACATAAACTGAATAAATAGTAATAATGTGAATCAGGGATGTTTTACAATAAAATGTACATTATTTTTATAGGCAGAAAATGAAGGGAGAGGTTCACAGTCATTTAGAGGAGAACATTCGTCCATATATTGATCTAATCGACACTCTGCGGTCAGCTGGGATTCACAAGGACTTGGCGTTACCGACTATCATAGTAATCGGAGACCAGAGTTCTGGGAAAAGCTCTGTGTTGGAAGCGCTGTCTGGAGTTCCATTACCAAGAGGGAGTGGTGAGGAATGGGTTTAATCTTATTTGCTATTAGATACTGATATGAATGCTGACAATAAGGAAAACAATTTCTTTAGTCAGCACTTGCGTTTTTAAATATGAAGCAATTGTAACATTTGACTATAAGTGTTCTACTAGTTGTTATCTGAACTCAAATCAAACCAAATCACTTTTATTGTCACATCACCAACAGCAGATGTGCCATGATGAGTGAAAAGCTTGATAGCGTGCTCCATACAGTGCAGAATATAATTGACACGTTTAACAAATAATAAATAACAAATACACGTTTAGACACTTTACAAATAACAGTATACTTTTATATGCAGTATATCCACTATATAAAGCAAAAAAAAAAATAATATATATATATATACAAACATAATACAAATGTACACAGAGTGGTTGTAGATGTTTTAGATGGCAGAGTATTATTGTGTTAAAGTGCAGTGCATGCTACATTGAAGTCCAGTTGGTAAAAAACTATTGAGGTGGTGGTGGAGTTAAAGGTGCATGGTGAATGGTATGGACAGAGAGGTGTGCTGTGTGAGTGTCAGTTCCGAGTGTTCAGCAGCTTGATAGTCTGAGGGAAACAGCTGTCCCTCAGTCGGCTTTTGCATGTTCAGATGCTGCGTAACTGTCTGCCTGAGGGCAGAAGAGAGAACACTCCATGGCTTGGGTGGCTGGAGTCACTGATGATCCTCTGGGCTTTCCTCATGCACCGCCTGGTGTAGATGTCATGGAGGGAGGGAAGTTCACCTCCTACAGTGTGCCGGGCAGTTCGCACTACCCTTTGCTATATGTATTTGCTATAGGAATTGTCACCAGATGTCCACTAGAGCTGAGGCTGAAGAAAGTGGAAGATGGAGCCAGCTGGAAGGCTGTTCTGTCTTACAGCGATACAAAAATTGAGTTTGTGGATTCATCATCACTTGAAAACCGTGTACATGAAGGTTAGTAAATATGCTTGCAATTTGTTTCTTTTCTTCCTACTTCCTAATACTATCTATGTTTCGCATCTCCTGACTGCTAAGGCGGTGCTTCATAGTGGATGTTTCTCTCACGGTTGCAGATTGAGATCTGTATTCAAAAAGGTCACCCTTGACAGCTATCTGTGACATCACCAATGTTATAATACATTGTGTAAAACAACTTGTGATTGAGGTTTTCATTTACACTCTAATTTGGATTGATTTGAATTTGTCAAAACTGTGTAAAGACATTGTTGAGGAAATTCCCACTGCAGATTCCAAGATCTCTTTCAGTGCGATTACTGAGCCTAATTCTAATGCAAATAGAAGTGGTACTGCAACAAAAACGGCCCACTACTGACAGTACAGGCGTCACACCAGAGGATATTATCTGTCACACCACAGGAAGTTTCAGCGTTTTTATGTCAATTAAAGACCTTGCTATTCAAAGCTAGCCTGTCATTAGCAGTAAGCAAGATACATTTGCATAATTTTCCATGATTATGCAGTTTAATATGCAATGTTTAATAAAGAAAATATGATGTAGGGGTGTCACACCAACAAAACAAAGGACAACAAAACATAGCACTTTTGTTGTGGTTCCAAAAATGTTAAATATATGAACAATTCTGAGACAAAATTGACCATGTGCACATCATGGGATTGAAAGCGGGCTTCAACAACATGACCATGAATGGGGTCCTTCAACTAATTCAAGTTATCTCTGGAATTGGCCGATTTAAAACTAGGATATGGTGTCACACCAGAGGACATGGTTTAAGACATGTTTAACCATTTACTGCATTTTAAATAACGACAATATAAATTATATTCATTTGTATCTTGTAGAACAGTGAAAATGCCATGTCACATCAACAACTTATTATTGCTGCATCCCTCCCACTCCAAGATTCATGAGCTAATTCTACAAATGTAAAATCTTTGTATAAACTTGATTAATGCATTCAGGTTGAGAAACAGCTAAGTATGTGGTGTGTGTGTATTTTACAGCCCAGAATGAGGTGGCAGGAAAAGGGGTAGCAATACGGGATGACCTTATCACGTTAGAGGTCATGTCACCAGGTGTATGTGACCTCACACTGATCGATCTACCTGGAATTGCCAGAGTCCCAGTAAATGGACAACCACAAGATATTGGAAGCCAGGTAGGTTGTATAATCGGATTTTGTAAGCCACATTCAGTACCATACTTATTCAGTTTTAAAAATGCCTTCATATTTTGTAGATCAAACGTATGATCTTGAAATATATCGAAAAGCAAGAGACAATAAACATGGTAGTGTGCCCATGCAACACTGATATTGCAACAACAGAGGCATTAAAAATGGCTCAAGAAGTAGATCCTGAGGGCAAAAGAACTGTCGGTAATGAAGCAGATCATCCACAACACCTAAAATGAGCACCCTTGTCAGCATACTCCCATTTTACTAAATAACAGTTTTTCATTCTCACAGCCATTTTGACCAAGCCAGACCTCATAGATAAAGGAACAGAAAAGAGCATTTTGAGAATTGTCAACAATGAAGTGATTCCTCTCCGCAAAGGTTACATTATGGTGAAGTGTAGAGGACAACAGCAGATCGATGATAACATTTCTCTCGAGGAGTCAGCACATATGGAGCGAGAATTCTTCGGAAACCATGAACATTTCAGGTTATGACATCAAAAGAATATAATTCTACTTTGTGTTTCCTAAAATTTGTGTCATTTAGACTTGATTTCTTATGTTTCAATCATGTTAATATGTTTTCATATTCCAACAGTTTTCTATCATGGTGGTATACTGAAGTTACAAAAATATGCGCCTCATTTTTGTCCATCAGAAGTGCTATTATATATTTTTAGTAAGGTTCACTTTGGCCAAAGCACAGTTTTTGTTTTTATAAAATATCTTGTTATCTACAGTTGCCTCTTGCAAGAAGAAAAAGCAACTATTAAAAGTCTTGCTGTCAAACTGTCTCAGCATCTGGTCGATCATATCAAAGTAAGTTTCTAAACGTCTTACTCGAAAGATCTATTCATTTTTTACTACATCTATTTTCACATTCTATATGCATTGTGTGAAAAATAGAAAAAGTGTTGTGTACAAATTTTTTGTGTGTGTGTGTGTTTTCTTTGTCAGAAATCACTGCCACAGCTCAACGAACAGATACAAAAGTTGTGGGATCTGAGGAATGAGCTGAAAGAGTGCGAGGCTGGACCACCACAGGACCCTAGGGGAGCCAAACAATTCCTCATCCAAGTAAGAACTTTAAGAATTGAATTCTCTTCCGCTGAAGATCAACAGATTGAAAACATGAATAATTTAAATGCATTTACACAGCAAGAAGAAAACATCTTGCTATATCAGTGCATTTTAAAGTTGTGAAATTAGTTTATATGGTCTAAATATTGGTATACAGAAACTCGACCATGTAGTTCATGTCACATGTAGTAGTCATTTTAAAAGTTGTATAATTTGATTCTAAGGGCTTATGTAATTACATTGTATATATATGTTTATCTGAAAGTGTAACAATGCAAACAGTTTTTCTGTAATGCGTAGGTTTAGGGTTAGGGGATAGAAAATATTGTTTGGTCAGTATGAAAACAATAGGAGTCTATGGAAAGTCCCCACAATTCACAGAAACAAATGTGTGTGTGTGTGTGTGTACTGTAACCATATTTTGGGGACAAATTAGTAGAAGTAAGCAAAACTTGACAAAATCACCTAACACCTACCTTTGAGGACGTCTTCATTTGTAAAACCGTGTGTTTTACTATTTGTGAACATTCAGCAGGAAACAAAGGAGAGAAACTAATCAGAGATTTATCAGAACGGAGACAGATGGCATCAAATACAGCATTTTATTTACATTAGATTATTCCATGTTTGTGATACATAGAAGATTTCACTTCTGTTTGGCTTAGTGTCATGTTAGAATCATTATTATACTCAAAAACCTTTGTTTTAATATTTTGAATAGTTTTTAGCATTTTTGTTTTCATTGAAATGTTTAGTTTTGAAATGTTGTTTTTGTCATTTTTATTTAATTTCTTTATGTTCTTAAATGTGTGTATATATAGTATTTATAGGCTTTTAACTTATAGTTTTAGTTATGTTTTCTTATTTGTAAGTCACTTTGGATAAAAGAGTCTGCTAAATGACTAAAAGTAAAGTAAAGAAGCATTACCATGGTAAAGACTGCCCATTACTATAACTCACTCTTCATCTGAAATATTCAGCTAGAATATAGATTCAGTCACATGGCACAGTGAGGACATTTACTGCATTGACAGTAAACTCTGTTCTAGCACAAAACCTTATGGCCATGTCATATCTTCATCACACCTTTTGATAACACAAATACTTTTACAATAGGCAATAACAAATACTTTTACAAAACATTATGGCTTTTATGAGAGATATGCAAATTATGTAATGTACGTGTATTTTCTAACATGACATTTATTGCCTGTAATACTGTAACTATTTCAGAAACAAAGGTGATTTGAAACATGTATCTTGCATTGTTTGCTCTTGAATGAACTGATTGTTAAAAGTACTAACTTGAAAGATCTCACTGTTGTGTTTTGGTGATTAAACCAAAAATTCTCAATTCATATCACAATGATCTTGTGTTCTGAAACAATAATTATATGGAATGAATATTGTGCAACTACAATGAAATCATGAGATCAGGTTTTGAAAGAACGACTAGTGGTGATCAGTTTAAAGTTTTGTACTGTTTTGAAAATGTACCCTTGCTTATGAAAATAGTACCAAACCAATTTAAAAAAACTACGTTTGTATATTAAATAAAATCCTTTACCATTTTACTTGCAAGGAACTTACATAATAATAAAAAAATCATAGTATTAATTGTATTATATAATGAAACTTTGAAACAATTACATGTAACAATGCAATTTTTTTCTCCACAGACCATAACAGGATTCGATAAAAAAATCCAGTACTTATCAAAAGGGGAGCTGATTATTAAAGAGAATTAGTTTGTACAGCTTCGGGAGCAATTCAGAAATTGGAATGATCATCTTAACAGTTCAAAGACATCTTGTCAGTATATTTTCACATTTCTTAGAAAATTTGAATTCACTGTTTTGCTATTATTCTAAGTTCAAATGAAAAAGTCAATGAATTGTTTTATCCCAAACAAGGTAAGGACAGGACTGCAGAAATAATACAGTTTAGTCACAAATACAGAGGGAGGGAACTGCTCGGCTTCAGCAACTACAAAATGTTTGAGGACGTTCTGCAGAAGCATGTGGCCACACTCAAAGCACCAGCCATTAAATTACTCAACACGATCAAAGGTATCATCACACACTTTCATGTTCATGTGAGAGTACTGAGTATAAAACCAAATGATTAGAGCACGGCTGAAACTTTATGTAGTTTTAGCACATCTGAATTTAGCACATCGGTTTGTCTTTTGATTTAAGTATTTTTTTCTCAAGACATCATCTTAGAACAATTCACTGATGTGGTTAATCAGTGTTTCCAGAACTACACCGTTCTTCAAAATATCACTTTGGTAAATATTCCTTTTAAAGGTTGGAATAGAAATTTAACTTGCATTGTTAATCACGTTTAATTAAGTTCTCGTTTCTCTGTACTTCACTTGTCTCTATAGAGTAAAATCAACAACATTCAGTCAAGCCAACAAGCCAAGGCGGAGCAGAGGATCTCAGAGCAGTTTGAAATGGAAAACTTGATCTACACTCAAGATCCCATCTACTTGAAGTTCTTGAATGAGATTAGCGACGAGCAATTTTCAGAAGATGAATTACCTGTCTTTGACATAAAAAGCAAGTACAGTGAAATGCTGGAGGCGTATTGTGAGGTAGTATACAATATGATGATCTAATGTTTTGTTCAGGGATAACTTGCAGTGCTTGTGCAGGTAACTTTTGTAGGCATGTTTTCTTTCAGATTGTAGTGCAGCGAATGTCTGACCAACTGCCCATGATGATCTCCTTTTTCATGCTGAAGGAAACTGCTCAGCTCCTGTCTACGGACATGTTGAGTTTACTGGAAGGGGCAAATGTGAGTGAGCTCCTGTCTGAGAACTCTGATTTTGGTAGAAGACGCAAAGACCTACAGGCCCACCTGGACCATTTGACTGCTGCTCAGGAAGCACTTAATGATTTTATTTGAGCGATCATCTGACTAAAATATATTTCCTGAAAATGCATGATGTATTTGATAACTTATGAATAGAATGCATTATTTAAGCTTTATCTAATAAATCTGATACTAATAATCTATAGAATGTTTCTGGCAGTTAAACTAATGTAGCATTTATTGTATCTTAATATGTATCAGCCATTTTAATTAAATGACTCCATGTAACCAACTAAAAATAATTTTGGCAAACATCTTGTTTCCATGCCATTCAATCACATGGTAAGTTGTAAAAGTATCTTACTAGTCTCCCTCTGTGGATTGTGGCTTTCTGGTTGCCTGCTTGACCCTCTCTGGAGCTTTAAAGAAATTAAGAACATCATTAGAAAAAGGAAATGTCGTGAACAGTTTTAGGTGAACAGGTCAGTTGCATGAACAGTTCTGCTTAGAAACAGCATATATTGTGAAAAGCGCCATACAAATAAACTTGTATTGAATGAACTATGTTTTTCCTGTTTTTTACATCACTTTCACTGTGCACTTGCTTGTATGTATTATCTTTTGTCACGCATATGATTCAATTTCTGATTTATATATATTTCCCTTAATACCATATTGACAAAATACTCTTCAAAGCAAGAAAGCAAGGTGGAGAGGAGGATCCATGAGTACACAGACATTTTTACCCAGACATTTAGATTTTACAAGTTCATTAGTTTGGATATGGGAGACAATACAACCTCACACCCAGCGCATTATCCTAATGGGCAACATGGGCTGCAGCCCAGAGCCCCAAACACAAGGGGGCCCTCGAGTCGACCAATAATATTTTGGTTTCATGAGTAGCTGTGTAAGCCTCGGTCTGTTACATATGTGTAACAATAGCTGCCTATTACATGTTCATAATTACAAACTGTAAGTATGGGCTGTTCCATAACTTAGTTACATGGTAAGTACATTTTGTTTCATGTAAGTACAATGGCTACTATTACGTAACCTATTACACTGTATTATGGACACCTTAAAATAAAGTGTTACCGGATTTTTAAAGTATTTTCATATTTTATTTATTATCTACAGGTGTGATAGAAAACGTTTTATCACAGGTGTCATACACTACAAATTGAGTCTGGCACACTGATTCTCTTATTCTCTTCAGCACCCCAGAAAATAGGCTATACGTTGAAAGCCATGTTATCAAACTGGACAAACCAGTTGATTCTATAGGATTGAAAATGTGGTCCACACCCAGATTTGTGGCTTACAGAGGTGTCGCAAACATGATTATGAAACCTCTCTTGTTGTTTCATCAGCAGCATATGTGATAGACTGGAAATGTGACAGTGAAATATAAAAGTATTGAGGAAATCTGGATACCTACAAATTTATTTTTATTTTTTCCCCTTTCTTCAGATTCTTTAAGAGACTTCAAAAATGTGTTCAAATGTTACATTCGTTTTAGTGTCTTCTATAAAATGCCTGTAGGTGGCGCATTACACTAGAGTGATGAGGATTTTACATTCTGGTATGAGGCGCCACCTAGAATTTAAATCAAACTTCACTTATCAAAACATACATAAAACACGTGCATACACCTATAAACACTCGCACATACATATAAACTTCCATGCATATACACCTATAAACACTCGCACATACATATAAACTTCCATCCATCTACACCTATAAACACTGCACATACATATAAACTTCCAGGCATATACACCTAAACACTCACATACATATAAACTTCCATGCATATACACCTATAAACACTTTCGCACATACATATAAACTTCCATGCATATACACCTATAAACACTGCACATACATATAAACTTCCATGCATATACACCTATAAACAATCGCACATACATATAAACTTCCATGCATATACACCTATAAACACTGCATACATATAAACTTCCATGTATATACATCTATAAACAATCGCACATACATATAAACTTCCATGCATATACACCTATAAACACTTTCGCACATACATATAAACTTCCATGTATATACACCTATAAACACGCACATACATATAAACTTCCAGGCATATACACTAAACACTCGCACATACATATAAACTTCCATGCATATACACCTATAAACACTCACATACATATAAACTTCCATGCATATACACCTATAAACAATCGCACATACATATAAACTTCCATGCATATACACCTATAAATACTGCATACATATAAACTTCCATGCATATACAAACACTCGCACATACATATAAACTTCCATGCATATACACCTATAAACACTCGCACATACATATAAACTTTCATGCATATGGCTGACATTTTTTCGGGAATCCCACGGGTCACGGGAATCCCGCGGGATGGGAAACAAAATCGCTACGAATTACGTGATTGGGACGGGACAGGAAAACATTTATTCGGGAGTGGGCGGGACCGGGAATAGTAATGATACCCAACTTTACACACAAATATACCTTTTATATAAATAAACTATAAACTGTATATTTTAATTCTGAACTCAATTCTAGTTGCCCTGTCTATTTATGCTCTCCTCCTGTTTGCTTTGGTGTGGCTGGTTAAGTGAATGACGCAGTCCGTGATGGACAGATTGTTAACGGCTGGTCTATGTGGTAATACACTCGGGCAGGACATCCAAACGCTCACCTATCATTCATCGACCTCAAATATGGCTTTTCATCTGAAAGATGTATGTAGTAGCAACTTTACATGGCCGCTCAACATGATGTTAACCTAGAGAAATGTGCGCTATTGAAGTCTTTGTGTGGAGAGTGGAAGCGCGTTTGCCGGAGGGGACATGTCCCCCCCCATCGGAGGGTTGTCCCCCCCCAAAAAAATATAATAAAAAAATCACTTTCTATTGTGAAAAATATATGTATATATACCTAAAATAATTTTGTAAGT
Organism: Gymnocypris eckloni scoliostomus; assembly: GCA_027564155.1. NCBI lineage: Eukaryota > Metazoa > Chordata > Actinopteri > Cypriniformes > Cyprinidae > Gymnocypris > Gymnocypris eckloni. The sequence continues at coordinate 45,851 of CM050434.1, forward strand.
AGAAAAAAAAAAATACGCAAAAAATGCTTTTAGAAACAGTTGAGTTCCCCCTCCCCTTCCTCACAGTGGTTTGGCCCACTGCCTGCTTTCCCAGTTCATCTCACCTACTCCACACACGAGTCAGGTGTGTGGCTGCGGCTCAGTTAATGTTGAACTCCAGTAAGTAGGGTACTTTATTCACTTTAAATAAAGCGATTCTCTTTAATGTAGTTGATGCAGCAGACTCATTCATAAATTAGTTGCGGCAAAAATGCTGATTAACGTACCGATTTAATTTTCCAAGAATCTGCTATATTAGCGATTAAAATATGACTTATCTAGTTAACGTTAACTTGTTTACAATAGCTTGTTGCATAGTGCACTGCAACTTATGGGGGTTTTCCACTGACTGGTACCAGCTCGGTTCGGTTCAGTTCGGTTCTGCTCTGTTTCGGACCTACAGTTTTCCACTACAACTGGTTGCTATAGCGACCAAACATTCTGAGAAGCAGCAGAGCAGAGCGCTCTAAGCTGAGGTAAACAACCTGGCATCATTACAATCGTCAGCATGGATGAAATAAAAGGGATTTTATTTCTTATCCTTGGTTTGTGGCTGCTTGAAATGTGCTGATCTGCTTTGTCATTTGAACCTGAGAAAAACTTTCAAAATAACCATAATGACGCAGTCTCCGTGCTACAATAATAATGATAGAAGCAAAGTTTTTCACTGTGGGGACATATCTTTATAAGTACAATTTGACTGTATTATTTGTATCCCCTTCAAAAATTGCTCATGAGAAATTTTATATTTATTGTCCCCCCCTACTGTTAAATGAAATTTACGCCCATGCTCACTTGCTCTTAAAATCTCCGTAATTTTTGGTCATACAGTAGCCTAATACATCTTTCGAATCTGTAAAGACTCTACGTTTATTTGTGTGCACTCAGAATAACAACGAAACGTTGCGCTTTTAAGCAAACAGGATGCGCTTTAGGTCTCATGTTAACATACCTGCCAACTTTTCACAAAACTTTGGAGTGAGATTTTTTCAGGGCAAACAATTATGCAGCCTCACAAGTTGGTGGCTCAGATATCAGAGAATTGGAATTAATTTGATGTTGTACCCTGCATTCTGGTGGTTTGTGGGAAGGCCCAAAGCCGTTGATAGGGGCAGCCTACTGGAGATGGACAATATTGGTTACATTCTGTGAAGCAGACATAGCTGAAGGTCCACCCCAGGAAATGTTGGATTAAGTAGATGTGACTTCCTGCATTCTAGTGGATTTGTGGGTGGTCTTCTAAAGATGTGCATAATGTTCGGCATAATGACTTGTAGGGCCTTCTAGACTTGAGCTGAACATTCAACCAGAAAACTATTGTTGTGCCTAAATGACTGCCTATGTACCACAATAAAGCCTTATTCATAGACCAGTGTCTAAGATTTGACCTAGGTAGGTTGATTTATATTTTTGATTAGAATGGTATTAAACTAATTCTTAACTGAAACCTAGCCTATGTTGTGAATAATTGTATTCTTAAGAGCACTTGATGATTAATGTTCAGCCAAAAACAACACAAGATTAGTTAGGGAGAGACATTATTCTTCATTCAAAGCCTCCCACCACATGGTCCATCAGAAACAAATAAAGTGCAACAAATAAAGTGCTTAAACAGTACACCTTTTCCAAGCAATAAAACAGATGAATGCATTACAAAAATAACTAAAAATGAGGCATAATCAGTATCAGATGCAGATCAGAAGCTGGGTAAAGTCCTTGTCTATGATCTGTGGGCATGGTTATACTGGCCTGTGGCCTTCTTGGAGGCCTTGATGATATCTGAGGGGGGCTACCATTTGAAGCAGGGCTCCAGATTGGCCATCTTTATGGTCATTATTGATGACAAGGTGCCATCCAATGCTAGGCTGTCTCTTCTCTTGGTTTTGTTCAGTCCCACAACTGAAAACACCCTCTCAGCATCTGCGTTTGCATGGGGCAACACCAGGACCAGTTTGGCGACGACAGCAAGCCTCTTGAATTCTTTGGCTCCTGTCACCTATGGAAAATGCACCAAGAACACAATGGAAAATCATACCTTGATTTTTGATTGATTAATACTGTAAGTACACTGTAGGTTGATCCATCTGTCGTTTCTCACTTGACTGGTTGTTTAAATAAAATAAAAGGTTTCGCTTTTGTCCTGGCAAAGGTCTCTTACGGGACATCTTTGAAACCTTAAATAATTTATGGTCATGTTGGTTTAATAACTCTACTCTCAGTTACAAAAACATGCCTACTTCTATTGCACAAATTTCCTGTATTTATGTTAAATTATTTGAATACATCTTACCTGTTCGAAGTGCTGTTTGGTCCTACAGAAAAAAGTCTTCATCCACAGTGAGTCCTTTTCTTTGGCCTGTTAATAAAAAAGATAAATGCCATGTGAGTAAATAAAAAATGCTATGAAGTGATGTTTTGAGCATGCAGTATACCACAAAGTTAAAAGGGTGCTCTCCTGCTGCTTGTTATGACAGCTAAGTTTACATTCACCACACTAAATCATGTTCACAGACACACACACAAACAAATAATTAATTTAAAGATTAAGAGAGTGAGTAATCAATTGGACGATATTTCATTGTTACATACCTAGTCTCAGCTCAGATTCATCATCAGACTTCTCGAGGTGGTAGTTTCTCTCGTTGTCTTTCGGGGTATCTCTTCTTCTCTCGCTAACTTCGGGGTGCAGCCAGCTATAGACGCCATCAGCGCCATCTAGTAACGTTACCATTGGGGAGTTTGAAAAGGAACGAACGAGTCTCGGCCCAGGATCGTGTTTTTTTTTTTTTTTTTTTTTGCGTGAGTAATTGAATGTGTGGCGTGAGTGCGTGTGAAAACAGGCAAAATCGTGTGTCACACGGCGAAAGCGGGAGAGTTGGCAGCTCTGTGTTAACTTGAGCGAGAAACTTCGAAACTCCGTCTTTGAAAAATACATCTATAGAGAGTGAAATGTCAACAAAAAAAAAATCCTTGGAAGACGTGTGTGTTAGCATGGATGATTTACATGAAATTTAATCTGTGTGTAACGGATGTATGCCAGTAAGGGCTGTGTGTAAACCTCACTCCCCTGACCTCAAAAGAGGCGCTCTAGCGACTGACGCTAGGGGCTGTAGTATGAAGTTAATTTTACGTCATAAAGATTTGCATGCGTATGGTAAGATTTGTGAAAGTGTACATAAGACTGCAAGCAAATAAAATTTGCAAGCGCAAGAGAAACTTTGCAAAGGTGTAAATCGTGTTATAAGCGCAAGAAAAAAAGATTTGCAGCGTTTTGCTGTTACCGTAAGTGTAATTCATGTTTTGTGAAACTGCAACTTCATGCTGACACTAAATAAATATGATCTGCATTCGTATGACTTCCATTTTCCGCTTACACTTTTGGCACGTTTTTCGCCAAAATACGGTCAAAAGCACTGCAAGCCTGTGAACAGTGATTTGCAGCGAAAACAGCAGTTTAAAGAACTGCAAAACGGATTGACCGCGTAGAACCAATCTGTAAAAACTGACTGTCACATGTCTAAATGACTTGTTGTGTATGTAGGGTTAAAAGTTCGCGAAATAATCCGACTTGTACAGCTCCGTCTTTCTTTTTCCTGCGCTTGAGTTTTGGCACGATTCTCACTAACTGAGATTTGCAAGCGCAAAGGAGGGCGGGTCCACCTTCTTGTAGCCAATCAAATGAGGCTCTCGCTGACTCTCCATTTACTCTTATCTGATTGGTTCAAATAAACTCATCAAACGCCAAGACATTTATCTTCATTTAAGTTCGGGACGTTCTTGCTGCCGGAATGATACTTTTATTCGTACACATGCAGTAAAAAACAAATAAATACCAACTTAATTAAAACATTATATTTTATAAGTCGTGTTCCTTTAGGCTAGACTCCCATGTGTTCAAACTGAATTACGAGCTGGTGTTAACGTTATTTGGTTTGGTTTTGCTTTACATTGAAATAGTATAATCTGATTAAACTTTATAATTAAAATGATGTTATGTGAAAATGCTCAACACTATGGTATCAGAGTGCTACACTTTGTAAAACCTTTTTTTTGCTATGCCAATAAAGCTACTTAAATCTGAACTTGTCAATTTTTCAAACCATGTCTCTGTTTATGGATTTTAACACTCAATTGTATATTTTGAAATGTCAGCATTGATTCTGATAACGTTCATGTGACCGATCAAGCTATTATATGAAGCAAGAATGAGTAACAAAATACTTTATTTGTGTCCAGATATGACTAATGCAAAAACTTTGATAAATATGTATTTAATCATGTCTAAATATATATCCAAATTCAAGTAACTAATTATGTGGAATCCAAAGTTCCCAGCCACACAGACATGTTTATGTGTTTATATATAGAGAGCTAAACAGTCATCTAGTGGTTACACGATGGTATTACAGATGATAAATAGTGAATAAGTTATAGATAAATATTTTAGTAATATTTTGTAAAGTCCCCTTAAATTACAACATGTTAAAGAAAAAATATTACTGTTGCTTCTGTTGGTTCAATTATTATTGAACCAAATTTTTGTTAAAACATTTAACCATCCCTGATCAGTAGACAGGTGAAATTATGCATGTATTAGGCTAGTGCAGATACTAGGCCTTCTTTAATTATCATTGAAATTACAATATAATATTAAAATAAACGAAATATATCATATAGCCTGTTTAGGAAGAGAAGGATACTACACAGCTCGTAATTCAGTTTGAACACATGGGAGTCTAGCCTAAAGGAACACGACTTATAAAATATAATGTTTTAATTAAGTTGGTATTTATTAGTTTTTTTACTGCATGTGTACCATAAAAGTATCATTCTGGCAGCAAGAACGTTCCCGAACTAAATGAAGATAAATGTCTTGGCGTTTGATGTGTTTATTTGAACCAATCAGATAAGAGTAAATGGAGAGTCAGCGAGAGCCTCATTTGATTGGCTACAAGAAGGTGGACCCGCCTCCCCTTCCCGCTTGCAAATCTCAGTTAGTGCGAGAATGCCAAAACTCCAAGCGCAGGAAAAAGAAAGACGGAGCTGTACAAGTCGGATTATTTCGCGAACTTTTAACCCTACATACACAACAAGTCATTTAGACATGTGACAGTCAGTTTTTACACATACAGATTGGTTCTACGCGGTCAATCCGTTTTGCAGTTCTTTAAACTGCTGTTTTCGCTGCAAATCACTGTTCACAGGCTTGCAGTGCTTTTGACCGTATTTTGGCGAAAAACGTGCCAAAAGTGTAAGCGAAAAATGGAAGTCATACTTAATGCAGATCATATTTATTTAGTGTCAGCATGAAGTAGCAGTTTCACAAAACATGAATTACACTTACGAGTAACAGCAAAACGCTGCAAATCTTTTTCTTGCGCTTATAACACGATTTACACCTTTGCAAAGTTTCTCTTGCGCTTGCAAATTTTATTTGCGCTTGCAGTCTTATGTACACTTTCACAAATCTTACCATACGCATGCAAATCTTTATGACGAAAATTAACTTCATACTATGATGAAGGTTTTTGTTCAACTAATTAGGTGGGCACGTTGTGATCTGTAGCCTACTATATTTTTACTGTAATTGAGTAAACTGAGTTCCCTATCGATACTCCACTCGTACTGCGTCTTGTAAAGACGCATATGGAAAATGCCTTTTTCTCCTGAACTGAAGTCTTATTTAATCACGCGGTGAAACTGCACGACTATTGGTTCGTGCAGGTGTGAAAACGAACCAATGGGTCGGCAGCGGGCTACTGCGAACCTATGGCGACGATACTGGCGCCAATATTCCCGCCGAAACGGCGGGGCATCTAACTATATAAGCGGTCGTTTCGCCATAGGATCCTCAGATTTTTTCTCCTTCAGCGACGACGACTTCGTCTACGCTGATCCAGAGAAGCCTACTCGCCGTTGACACGCCTCGCAGTAGGACCCAGCGACCTCGATCTGCTCGGCTGATCCGCCTTCGCGCGCCCCAGCATCGCAGCAGTTCCGGTCCGTTCGCTGCCGCTATCCGGCGATCACGTAAGTTTTTCTAAAAGAGCAAATCGGCGTTCTAATGCCGCGCCCGTTACTGCGGCTCGTGCAGGGGAGACCTGCACGCCGATGACGGTCACAGCGAGTGTGTTTCCTGCCTGGGGAAAGCCCATGCGGATGCAGCGCTCGCTGGTTCTGATTGCTCTCACTGCGAGAGCATCAGTCTCGCCTCTCTGCGCAGCGCGCCGCTTTCTTTTCAGAGAGCGATCCGCCTCGCGCCTCCGTTTCTTCCTCCTCTCAGGGACCTGTGAGGAAAAAACAGCGGGCAGAGGTTTTCAGCGCCTGGTTGGCGAACTCACGCCGGCTCAGATCCCGCGTGCCTCGTTTTCACCACACAGAAACTTTCTCCGTCCTTTTATCCAACCTGACCAGCGTCCTCCGCAAGCGTGAGCGATCTGGTCTCGTTTGGGGAAGTGACGATGAGCTGGCCGATGACAGCATGTCACTGGTAGCTTCAGATGCTGAGGAGCTGTGTGGCTCAGTGACTGACCCGCCTTCAGGTTTGCCGCCCAGCTCGCCAAAGCCGGGATGGATGCCGAACTTTTCCGTGTCCTCTCCAAAGCGGTTGAAGAGCTGGGTTTGGAGTGGTCTCCACCAGAGGAGCCCTCTCGCAGCCGTGCCTGGATGAGTGGTTTCTGCCGGGCGCCGTCAGGCCCTCAACGACCATCGCCGTTCTTCCCTGAAGTACATGACGAGCTCACGAGATCTTGGCGCTCTCCTTACTCTGCCCGCCTCCGTACTTCCGCTTCATCTGCCCTCACTACGGTTGATGGCGCTGAAGAAAAGGGATATGAGAGGATGCCTCAACTGGATGAGTCAGTGGCTGCACATCTCTGCCCACCCACTGCCATCGGCTGGAAGGCGAAAGCCAGTCACCCGTCCAAGCCATGCAGGACCACTTCAGCGCTCGCTGGACGCTCCTACGCTTCAGCTGGACAGGCGGCCGGCTCCACTCTATGGCGGTTTTACAGGTCTATCAGGCCAAGCTCCTCTCTGCCATAGACGAGTCTGAGCCTGATCCTGCGACTCTCAGGGAGCTGAGAAGCGCAACAGACCTAGCTGCGAGCCACCAAGACTACCGCCCAAGCCATAGGAAGGTCTATGGCCAGCCTGGTAGTGCTCGAGCGCCACCTGTGGCTCACGCTGACGGAGATCAAGGATGCGGACAGGGTCTCCTTCCTTGATGCTCCAATTTCCCCAGCGGCCTCTTTGGACCTGCGGTGAAAGGATTCGCTGGCGAGCTTCACAGAAGCACAGAAGGCGTCACAGGCTATGCGACACTTCCTGCCCAAGCGCCCAGCCCAGCAGCTGCTCAGAGTCGCCCCAGGACTGCGCCGACTCAGCAGTCTGCGAAACCTGCACCTGCCGTTCGCCTCAGCCTGCTAGAACTCAGCAGCCGCAGGGCGTTCACGCTCAGCCAGACGCCACCCCCCTCCGACACGCCAGGGCCCCCGACTCAAGATAGCGTTGGACCCTGTGCGCCCGGCGTCCTCCTGATCTGCAGGACAGGAAGAGGAGAGGGTCGAGTCCCGCCACGGCCGGACCGCCCACCAAAAGGCCTCTCATGGGAAACCTCTTGGCACCCGTTCTTTTCCGGTGCAGAGGGTGTGTGTCTGTTGCTACAGGGTCCGTACAGCGACCATGCAACTGTCCGCTGTGATAGCGGAAAAAATAAAACACAAACATTCTCAAAAAGAGAGCAATTTTCTTCTTCCGTCCCTCACGAGTGCCCTGCCTCCGTGCAGCCGGCCACTCGAGTTTATCCAACCCCTTGCCACGCGGGCCGAGGCCTGGCAGGCCATCCCCGGAGTGTCAGAGTGGGTTATGGGGATAATAAAACGAGGTTATTCACTCCAAGTCGCTCGAAGACCCCCGCGCTTCAGCGGCGTGGTCTCCACCTCGGTGCAGGGCGAGAACGCTCGCGTTCTGCGCTCAGAGGTGATGACGCTGCTGGAAAAAGGAGCCATAGAAATGGTTTCTCCAGCTTTGAGCGAGTCAGGCTTTTACAGCCGTTACTTCCTCGTCCCCAAAGGATGGCGGCCTCCGCCCATCCTCGATCTCAGACGCCTGAATCACGCCCTCATGAGACGGCCGTTCAGGATGATCACACTGAAGCAGATCCTCTCGCAGATTTGCACAGAGGACTGGTTCTGTTCTCTGGACCTGAAAGATGCATACTTTCACATCCAGATAGCCCCCCATCACAGGCGATTCTTGAGATTCGCCGAGGAGTGGCTTACCAGTACACGGTCCTACCCTTTGGGCTGTCTCTGGCCCCCCGTACTTTTACGAAGTGCATGGACGCGGCTCTTTCCCCTCTGAGACAGATGGGAATCCGCATTCTCAACTACCTCGACGACTGGCTCATTCTGGCCCAGTCAGAGGTGGAACTACTTTCACAGAACCCTCATCCTCAGCCACTTAGGCGCCTGGGGCTCAGGGTCAATTTCGCCAAAAGCGCACTGTCTCCCAGCCAACGAATATCGCTTCCTGGGTACAGTTCTGGACTCAGCTCACATGAGAGCGGTGATAGCGCCAGAACGCGCTCTGGCCATTCAGAAACTCGGCCACCTTCAAGAGCGACACCGCCGCCCACTCAAAGTGTTTCAGAGAATGCTGGGCCTTATGGCCGCAGCATCGCCAGTGTTACAGCTGGGCCTGCTCCGCATGCGCCCCCTTCAACGCTGGTTGAAACCACGGGTTCCACACAACGCATGGCGTCACGGACGCTTGCATATCAGGGTGAATCAGGCCTGTGTAACAGCCCTGACCCCCTGGAAGAACCCACGGTGGATGGAGAAGGGCGTGGCCATGGGGTTGGTCCACACCAGGAAAGTTGTCACGACAGACGCCCAACACAGGTTGGGGGCGCCAGTGCGGCGCAAACCGACCTTCGGCCATTGGTCGAAGACGGAGAGCGGCTTCCACATCAACTGCTTGGAAATGCTAGCAGTTTGTCGAGCCTGCCAGTTTTTCCTGCCGGACCTAATAGGACGCCATGTGCTGATTCGCTCAGACAACATGTCCGTGGTGTCCTATATAAATCACCAGGGAGGTGTCTCCTCGAAGCGCCTCTTTATTCTGGCAGAGCGCCTTCTGGAATGGGCTCAGCTCAACCTGCGCTCGCTGAGGGCAGCACACCTGCCGGGCAGACTGAACCAAGGAGCAGATATGTTATCTCGGAGCAATGTCCCCTCAGAGGAGTGGATGCTCCATCCGCAGGTGGTTCAGAAGATCTGGAAGACCTTTGGCAAGGCAGAAGTAGACCTTTTCGCCTCCAAAGACAACTCTCACTGCCCAACTTATTATTCGAAGGACAGGGATGCGTTGGCCCACGATTGGCCCAACCTCCTCCTTTATGCATTCCCCCCGATCGCCCTGCTTCCACAGGTCGTCAGGCGTATCAGGGAACAGGGTCACAAGGTGCTATTGGTGGCCCCCTTGTGGAGGAACCAACCTTGGTTGTCAGAGCTGACTCAGCTACTGACAGCAGCCCCCTGGCCCGTGCCCTGAGGCGGGATCTCCTCTCTCAGGCGAACGGAACAATATGGCACCCTCGACCCGAGCTGTGGGCTCTCTACATTTGGCCGCTCAATGGGAGCCTACTGGCTTCCCAGAGCGAGTGTTAAACACCATTTCTGAGGCTAGAGCCCGTCTGACGCCTCTATGCCCTTAAGTGGTCTGTTTTCTCCACTTGGTGCCTCAACCGTGGTGAAAACCCCTCTACCTCTGAGTTAGCGGTGGTTCTGTCCTTTCTGCAGGAACTGCTAGATAAAGGACGTTCTCACTCTACACTCAAGGTGTTCGTAGCAGCTATAGCGGCCTTTCATGCCCCTATAGCGGGCCAGTCGGTAGGCAGAGACAACTCAGTTGTCCGTTTTCTGAAGGGAGCCAGGAGGTTGAATCCACCTCGGCCCCTTACTGTCCCTACATGGGATCTGCCCACTGTACTGAGGGCCTTGAAAGGCCCTCCCTTTGAGCCGCTACAGTCTCACGGACCTCCGGTCACTTTCGCTGAAAACTGCTCTGCTACTAGCACTAGCGTCGGTTAAGCGAGTTGGAGACCTGCAGGCGCCTCTACTAGCCCTGCCTGCCTGGAATTCGGGCCTAACGACTCCAAGGTCGTCCCTGAAACCAAGGCATGGTTATGTACCTAAGGTACTTTCAACCCCGTTCAGAGCTCAGGTCATCACGCTCTCCGCGCTTCCTCCGTCCTGAGGAGGACCGGGAGTTATCTTTGTTATGCCCTGTCAGAGCTCTGAGAATCTACTTTGAGCGTTCCGCCCCTTTTAGGCATACGGAACAGCTCTTTGTTAGCTTCGGTAACCGCACACCAAAGGACATCCGGTCACGAAGCAGAGACTCTCTAAGTGGATAGTGGATGCTGTCATGCTGGCATACTCTTCTTTGGGCCTGCAATGCCCCATTGAGATCACGAGCCCATTCGACTAGAGGCATCGCCTCGTCATGGGCGTGGTCTAGCGGTATCCATTACAGAGATTTGTACGGCGGCTGGCTGGGCCACTCCGTCCACATTTGCTAGGTTTTATAACCTGGACATACCGGCCTTACAGGCCAGAGTCCTCTCTGCTTAGATGAGCTTGTACACATACGCTGTGGGAACAATCCTGTCAGAGATTTCTTGACCGCAATGCGCTCAGGCTCTCTAATTGGCACCCTGCATACTCCGGTTAACTGAGTATACAGAAGTGGAACGATTATCCAGGCCGAGCACGACCTCTATGAGTTTAGCTCGCTTTAGCCTGAAGTATACTACTTCCCTATGGGCATTTATGTTTATGGAAGTATATACAGTCGCTCATCTACCCTAGCACGGCGTGATTAAATTCAGTTCCCATATGCGTCTTTACAAGACGCAGTACGAGTGGAGTATCGATGAACGTGCTCGGTTACTATCGTAACCTCGGTTCCCTGAGATACGGAACCAGTACCGCGTACTTTGCCGTGCCAGGTAGCTGCACGACTCAGTCGCCGCTTCAGTCGAAGTAAACCTGAGGATCCTATGGCGAAACGACCGCTTATATAGCCAGATGCCCGCCCGTTTCGGCGGGAATATTGGCGCCAGATCGTCGCCATAGGTTCGCAGTAGCTCCGCTGCCGACCCATTGGTTCGTTTTTCTACACCTGCACGAACCAATAGTCGTGCAGTTTCACTGCGTGATTAAATAAGACTTCAGTTCAGGAGAAAAAGGCATTTTCCCATATGCGTCTTTACAAGGCGCAGTACTGCTCCGTATCTCAGGGAACCGAGGTTACGTTTTAAAACCCCAACACGGGAGTGGGAGGGAATGGGTGATCTATTTAAGCCCACTGAAATGCTTGAATGCAGACAGATCAACATCAGTGTCTCTAACGTTATGTTTTAGGTCAAAAAACAAAACATTAAAATAACACCGATTAAATAAAATAACTCATGCACGTTCATATTCCCCGCTGCTGTAACGTTAGCAGTTTTATTAAAAGGCTATGCATTTAGACCTATAGTCTGTAGTCTGTTTTTATATTGTTTATCAACAGTATACATTTTTATATTGTTTAGATCAACTAGCCGAGTAGACGGATATGAATGTTTATTCATAACCATACTGAAAATAAGTACATATTGTTAGCTGATGCTAATTGTCTAGCTAACAAGCTTGCTGTTGCTAAGTTGAGGACATTTTCAGATATAAAGTCCAAATATCTTTATTCAGCCACCTAGATAGATTCCATCTGAGGGAAAAAGAAAGGATGTGATGTTCAGAACATAGTAACTACAGTAATTATCAGAGTGGGAAGTGATGCCCTCTGGGGCATTGGGCCAGGGTGTTTTACACCACAGACAAGGTTTGAGAAGAAAAAATCATTATGAAAATATAATTAGATTTTCCTTAAAATGTTCTTCCTAATTTCAGGCCTGATTCTCATGTCATATATAACTGACGTTCTGCAAAACAACAAGTTCTAAAACACTTTTTTTTATACACATAAAGTCTATATAAAATTGCAAAATAAATCTGTCTATCAGTACTTTTTTACTTAAGTACATAAAAAATTGAGTACTTTTGTACTTTCACTCGAGTAAAATTGAAAAAGCAGTACTTTTACTGGAGCAATATTTTATTATACGTATCTGTACTTTTACTCAAGTACTTGATCTGTGTACTTTGTCCACCACTGTGGGGCTGTATGATAATCACAGTAAGATGTGTTTTATTCACAATATCAGAGTGGCTCATTTCACAGTTAATGCAGGATCTCTGCTTGGGCTTTATGTGTCTTTTTATGAGTTGCATGTGCATTTGAGAATGCACCATGCGCTAGGTTGACTGTTTTTTTTTTTTTTTTTTTTTTTACAAATTAATATAATTTCCACCATGTTTGTATACAGAAGTTTACAGCATTTCAGCAGTATTCTGCTGTCTTGTGTTGAAAGCTCAAGGGTATAAATGTTTGAAAGTAAAAACATTAAGACAAATATTAGTATTACCAATTACAGATTAAATGTTTAATTTGTGTACAGGTCATGTGATCATTAACTAACATGAAAGAACTGTGAACATCTGGGTTTATGTAAATGTTTGGTAAATGCAAAATTCACACCCCTAGTGCCAATTCACTACACAAAGGTCTATTTGACGGAGGCTCTCAGACCTGTTCTTCCGAGCCAGGAAAGCTGGCCTGCATCAGATAATTTCCCCCCTGCACCAGAAAAGCTCCAGCTAGCTTTGGGCTTTGTTGAAAACATTATTACCACTTATAATTAATGTAGTTACAAAAATAATATCACCTTTCTCACCCTCATTACTACTGTATATCCTCCACCTATACTGTATGATTAGCCAATTATATCCTAAAACTTACAGATAACAATAATCATTTTAAAGGAAACAAACAGAGGATTTGTTAAAAAATCTAGTGAGCCACTATTAGGGAGCATTTTATTGCATCAAAGATGCAGCACCAACCAATCCAAAAAGGTAATTCTAAGGAAACATCACATACATCCTTTGCAGAGAAATAAATCACATTTAAATTGCTCAATGACAAGATGGTGGCTGAAGCATGAGAAACATTAATTATGAATACACTTAGTTATTTTAATAACAAATAATGGAAAATACTTCAACAATAAAAAAAATGGTACTCAATATTTGGGTGTACTGTGTATTTGCATGCATATTTACATGCATATTTGCACAGAAGAAACAGACGTCACTGCCATTGGCTGCCAGTCTACTTTTTTTGGCCTGTCATTTGCATGCATTTCTAAAAGTTTTGATGCGTGCATTAGCTTGGTAACACGCTGTATACCTGTGTGTATACTTGTGGTAAAAGCCACTTTGGATAATAGTGACAACTAAATAAATGTAAAAGTAAAGCAAATGCAGATTCAGAGAACTTCATCATTCATTCAACAGTTTATAACAAAATAACACTACTTGCATTGGCCTATCAGTCTCCTACAGCAGACAAGTTCTTTCGAAGGAATTCTGAGGCCTGAAGCTGGTTGTAATTCAGCACCGTGATAGACAGTAATCACAGCAAGAGAATACTGTAATATTTTACATGAGAGATATGTGGGTCATGAGATTCATCTTTCTTTTATTGGGGGTTTCTGTGACTCATCGAAGAGTTTGATATCCCCAACCGCTCCCTTTAGATTCTGATGATAAGATTGGTATTATGTGCGATGACTTAGCATAGTGACAAGACATTCATGATCTTAACAACAAGACAAACAAAAGAGTTGGTTTCCTTCTCGGGCCTTGGGCACCTCTCTTTTATGTTTCTGTTTTCATTGAGTTTGTATAAAGTTGAAACATTGTATCATAAAAAAAAAATCACACCAGTATTAAATCACAGTGGTCTAATCAAAGACTTGCTTTTAAGTCAACGATTAATGGTCTATTTGTAGTGATAGCATCTGCTCTATTACTGCAGACAATAAAAACTATCGATGTCAATTTGTCTGGAAAATAAGAGAGAAACATATTTCACAAAAGAAAGAGCCAGAAAATGAAACAGTGGGAGAGGAAGAAAGACACATTTTCTAGTCAAGACAATTACCACAGAAGATTTAAATTATTAAGATCAGGTTTGATTTAACCTATCAAAAACCAATTGCGTATTTGTGACATTGTAACCAAACTATTTTCACTGGTCATGCTGATATTCAGCACAACAGCAGGACTGCAAATGCAATGTTGGTTTTGAGACACTTCAATAAACAAGACAAATATTGAGTAACTGATTCAGACAAAAATATGACCAAATAATTCGTTTATTGTTGCTCCATCAGTGAAAATGGTTTGATTATTTTAGTATGGCGAACACAGACAAGCAGAGAGACAATGAAATGTCCCAGTGACATTACATAAAATATCAGCATGTATCTCTGAATGCAGCTTATCAAATCAGAGGACCAGAAATATGCTCATTATGTTACAAAAGACGGTCTTTATCTTCAGCCACCACAACACCAATAGATCAAATTAAAAGTTACAATTAGCAGGTACAACCATAGTTATCTATAGGTAGATTCTCTTTTATTTAGATGGCGGAAGAGTCTGTGCTTGGAGCGGTCGAGTGGGGAATCTACCTACACATATCTATGGGTACAACAATGAGCATGCTGTTATTGTTTACACGGTCGTCAAGGATACAAAGAGAGAATGTGAGCAGCCAAGCCATTGTTTTCAAAACTATCCGTTTTGATCAATTTACACTGAAACACAACCCCAGAGTTTTCAAAATAAAACGGGGTCTGCAGCGTTCTCAAAGTCTCCGTTTTCGACCTCGAAAACACCGGAGTAGTGTAAACAACAGGCGTAACCGTAGAAAAAGTTATGGGTTTAAAAATGAAAACACACTAATGTATACGGGGCCTTACATGCCTGCTGAAGCCATACAATGAATTGTATCACATCCTGCCAACTTTAAAACTCAAAACAGTCAAGAAAATCAGAAAAATAATTAGTGGATAATGTCTTTGAAGCATCAAAGTTTTGGTGTAATAGACTTTCAGAAGAGGGAGAGAAACCTTCCTGATCTCATTAAAAATATATGAAGATGAACAAAAGTCTCCTGAAATTATATAAGGATGAATAAATTATGACAAAACTTTCATTTATGTCTCTTTAACATGTAGAGACAATTTTAGGTAAGACATTTCTAAGTTTATTTAAAAGAAAACTGTAAATACTGTGGCTCTGTAGTGCTAACAAATCATTGTCAGAAATGTCATAAACATTAACTCAGCTTTGATGAATTTTTCATGTCTGTTATTTAGATATTTATTGTTTATAGTTTTTTATGTTCAATTTGTGGCAAGGAGTTACATGTCTCATGTGAAATCGTACAAGGGAGAAGCCAGTCGGTAGAGTTTATAGCAAAATATTTTGCACTGTTTGCATGTCCTTTACTGCATAGAATTCATTAAAATAGAAGTAAAATAACATTCATAACAGTTGATTTCAAAATGCACCTAAATTGTTTTGCATTTTGTGATTTTCAGTTGAATAAAATACTATTTTCCATTCATATATTTCATCATTGAGGATTTCTTAAAAATAGTGTAATCTCGTCTCGTTCTCGTGAACCCAATCTCGTGTCTCGTCTTGTCTCGTGGAGTAAGCATCTTGTCACACCCCTAATATACACCTATAAACACACATTCATATAAACTCGATGCGCGCAGACACACCTATACATACACGCACATACATATAAACTTCCATCCATATACACCTATAAACACTCGCACATACATATAAACTTCCATCCATATACACCTATAAACACTCGCACATACATATAAACTTCCATCCATATACACCTATAAACACTCGCACATACAAGGTTCAAGGTTCAAGGTTTCTTTATTTGTCACATGATAAATTATACAGGGTATAATCAAAAGTGAAATGTAGGTCGAATCAGGTCCGCTCAGTGGACAGTGCAAGGAATAAAAAAATTATATAAAAGTAACACCACACAAGAGCATATATATAGTTAAAAAGTAAATAAAAAGTAAAATGTGCAATAGAATAAAGAAAAGTGCAAAACAGTAAAACATTAAGATGTGCAAAACAAATAGGATGTGCAAAAACAGTATATGGGACTTAATAAATATTAGTATAAACAGGAGGGATGAGAGGGATGTGCAACGGGTTGTACTGGGTATGCACACATAGCGGCAATACAGATGATGAGAATATGAATGTTTTTGTTATATTATTATTATTATTATTATATATATTTTTTTTTAGATAATAATGAGTCTTGTGAAAGTTTATGGAACAGAGTTTGTGTTAAGGAGCCTGATGGCCTGAGGGAAGAAGCTCCTCCTTAGTCTCTCTGTCTTTGCCATCAAGCTCCTGAAGCGCTTGCCAGATGGCAGTAAACGGAAATGATGGTTACCGGGGTGAGTTGAGTCTTTGATGATTTTAGCAGCTCTGCTTCTGCAGCGTTTGAGGTAGATGTCCTGCAGAGAGGGGAGAGCAGACCCTGAGATGCGCTCAGCTAAGCGCACGACTCTCTGCAGAGCTTTGCAGTCCTGGTTTGTGGCATTATTATACCACACTGAGATGCACTGAGTACACTTTCTATGGCCCCTGAGTAGAAAGTTTTCAGGATAGCTGGTGAGACCCTGAATTTCCTCAGCTGTCGCAGATGGTACAGCCTTTGCCTGGCTTTCTTCACCTGAGTTTGGATGTGTGCAGTCCATGTCAGGTCCTCGGAGATGTTTACACCGAGGTACTTGAAGCTGCTCACCCTCTCCACAGGGGTCCCACTGATCATAAGTTTATACATACATATAAACTTCCAGGCATATACACCTATAAACACTCGCATACATATAAACTTCCATCCATATACACCTATAAACACTCGCACATACATATAAACTTCCATCCATATACACCTATAAACACTGCACATACATATAAACTTCCATGCATATACACCTATAAACACTCGCACATACATATAAACTTCCATCCATATACACCTATAAACACTGCACATACATATAAACTTCCAGGCATATACACCTATAAACACTCGCACATACATATTGTAAGCCCGATGCCAGCCTGTCTGGGCCCCCCTCGAGAGGACAAAAGGCCCAGCCTGGGAATCCACAAAACTGTCTCTTGCATATGTAATAGTAACATCCAGGACGCAGCACACTGGGGGGGGTCCACACCCTGTACTGACGGTCTCATCATCCCCCTTTACTTCCCCCCTCCTCACTTAGAAACCACTGAAAACCCATGCAATGTAATGTATGTACAAAAATGTAACCATACATGTTTGATATCTTTTGAAATGTCTCAGTGCGCCTGGTAAAATGGTCTCATTCTCCCAATCATAAGGAAAAGCTAAAAGAAGTTCTAAAGTATGAGAAAATATAGTGCACAACTTAAAGGTGTGCCTTCCCCCTGATCTTCTATTCAAAACACCTCCTGTATGTAAATAAGTATTCCCTGCCACAGGATCTCAAGAAGCCATTTGGTTGCAAATTCTAAAATCTAATTATAATACCACCATTTGGTGGGTTATTGGATATCTGGGTATATAAGGAAAGGGGACACAAGGTTCTGGGCGTCTGTAGGTTTGACTGCCCGCACATGTCAATTGTGTGTAGTTTTCATTTCCAGCTATGGTTAGGAGTCAGTAAGCTGGTTGCTCACACAGATCACTTGTGTGTAGCTTCATTTCCAGGTATGGTTAACTGATGATTCTATTCTTGTAACATTAGAGTGTTGAATTATTGCTTCGATTACCTGGTCAATAAATTGTAACGTTTGATTCTATTCTAACTGCCTCTAAAGATTGCTTTCTCCTTATTAGAGTAACGGATCCGTATATTTCCGCAAGCCTGCGTCAGTTTTAGCGACGGCTAATATCCGGCATCTTTTAAGTGTGCTTGGGTGTAGGGACGGGCTAATTCCGTTCAGGGACGGTGAACGCCGTCTGATCAAACTGAACTCGGGTACGTCCATACCTCTGACTTTTGATTTAATGTTACTTTAAACAAGGCTTTGACCAACCCAAAGCTATTACGAGTGTAGTATATTGATCTGCTAACATATCTGATAGTGGCCAAAACCCTTTACTGAAGTAAACAATTGAACTCAAGTTCTGAGGGGGCTCCAAGAGGGTTATTCGATGTCTCTGATTGTGTACGTGTGAATTTACGGCAAATCTTAGATACATAATCATAACTTACCTCTGACTGGTGACCGGGCCTGACGAGATTGTGTCCGTGAGACCTGTGAAAAACAGGACCTCTGAGCGATATAGTTTCCCTACAACTGAACGGGTAAAGTATTAAAAGGAGCTGATAAGAATAATCAATCACTCGTTCATATTTTAATGATGCACAGATATCATTAAAACCTTTTCATTTATGGAGTCAGATGAAATAACGAGACAAAATATATAATAAGAAATGTTCCATTTTAATGTTCTTGTTGTGTCGTGAAAAGGAAAGACTGTAATACGCAAAGCCCTTCACCCGCTGAACGACTGCCGTCATTGGGTCGAATCGAGCCGGGCCTTACACATGCATATACACCTATAAACAATCGCACATACATATAAACTTCCATGCATATACACCTATAAACACTCGCACATACATATACACTTCCATGCATATACACCTATAAACAATCGCACATACATATAAACTTCCATGCATATACACCTATAAACACTCGCACATACATATAAACTTCCATGCATATACACTAATAAACACTCGCACATACATATAAACTTTCATGCATATACACCTATAAACACTCGCACATATATATAAACTTCCATGCATATACACTAATAAACACTCGCACATACATATAAACTCGATGCACGCATACACACCCATAAATGCTAATGGATAAGTCCTTTTCATTTTTAAAATAGCAAGTAAATGCACGAGTAAGTGCTGTGCCAGTTTGAAAACTGCGGTCGACGCATCACGAGGAAAAAGAAAACACATCCAGTAAGGCCAGAGGGATCCCCCTAGGGGGGATGCCGATATATTGCTCCATGTTACGTGTATATGATTCATAATTACATTTCCGATTGTTCAAATGGTCAGCTGTCGGGGCCCCCATAGCAATTGCCTGGCTTGCCTGCCCCATTGCAGGGTTCGTACACATTTTTACCAACAAATTTCCATGACTTTTCCATGACTTTTCCATGACTTTTGAGACAATATTCATGACCTAATTTTACATTATTTTACAATACGAATAAAAATCTGTTCAAATTATCATAGCATTTTAACTAAAATGAATGACTATTAATACTATTGTTTGCTTTTTTGTTTTAGTACAAGCTGAAACTGCGCCAGATGTGAAGGTCCTTGCAATCCAATATTTTCGCACGCAAAAACGCATACAAACATTTCTGACTCGGCGTGTAAGGACCTTTACTCCACACAGAGAACATATCACATCACTATTATCATTTATTTAACTCAGTTAAACGCAGGGCCAGAATTTCGTTTTGGAAACTTTTCTCTTTCGCAAGTGTTTACATTAAGAAAAAAATTACAATGCTTACAAGGATACTCGCCAGCAGTGTTCGAATTATACCGTGAACTTTGGGGAGCCTTTCTTTTTTTATGACGGGGGATTTTGTGCGCTTCATAGGGCCCTATGAAATCCGTTTAAATCTTTCCCAAATTCCATTTTATTTTTTTCTAAATTCATTTTTTTCCGTTTCAGTTTTTCTAGATTCCGTTTTTTTCCATTTTCATTTTATGGACTCCTTTTTAATGATCAAATTAAATTGTATTTATCAAAAAGCATGTCTAATTAATTAAAATCATGAAACTTATACAATTTAACACTAATTTATTAAAAGCGTAACAAAAATGACATGTTTATGGCCGTATGAAATGTTATATTTTTTTCTCACCTTATGTTTTATTGTTGCCAAATTCTGTTTTAGCTCATCTGATTATTTGAATGCATACAAACATTTTTTTTTTACTCTTACAGTAGCCTTATGAATAGTTTTTTTTCCTCAGAAAGTCTGTGTTGTGTATTTAAATTTGACTGGTTATCAGATTAAGGCATGAAACATCGATTTAATTTATATTTTAATGAATGAAAATTAAACATTTACATGTTGAAAAATAAAGGGGATTTAGCCAACTCTTAAAAATAACATATTTTGTGATTATGTCTTAATAAAATAAAGTTGTATTATTTTTCAACAGTAGTAGTAGACGTGTTTTTGAAGTAGAACTAAATTCACAGTTTCGTTGTTTGTAGGGACAAACAGATGCAGATCATTAAAACATGCACATTTCTTCTCTGTCTCTGTCACTCTCAAAATGGGCATATTTGAGAAACAAGTCGAGTAGTTTGCTTCACTGAATATAATTGTCGGTCATTTAACATTTCTTTCGTAAAACAGTTGACTAAACATCTTACCTCGCTCTCTTTTATTAATCTGACACTTCGTCGCGCGCTCAGCATCTGTGAACGCTAAACTCCGCCTACTTTGATTTGATTTGAATTCAATTACTATTACTTTGACATTGACGAGCGCTGTTTGCCGCTGAGGCAGAGCAGACTTTTAAAGCTTTTTTTGTCATCCTAACAAGAGATCTGCGTAATCGAGGACAGCAGATGCTCATGTAGGCCTATAATTATCTTTATTGAAGTGAGTTAGGTTTAAATCGCCGTCAAGCATTAATTAACGATTTTTGGTGTTGCAATTTTACACATAATGATGATCACAGTAGGCTACACAAAACTGAAATTGCACGTCAAAATAACAGTCAATATTTTTGAGCCCCAAGTAAATTACTTTTCACAAATCACGTTTTCAGGGGAGCCCATGTATTATTAAGGGGAGCCCCTAGCTCCCCCGTAGTTCGCACCCTGCTCACCAGGATGGCCATTTTAACGTCATTTTGTGTGTAATTTTGCCGCTTAAACCAACAAGCTGCACTTTTAGAGCCCCATATTTCAGCCTCGACTTTTAGTTTATGGCTTCGGGACAATTTTCACATCAGACGTAGGCCGGGCATCGGGCTTGTTTTATGATTCCTCCTTATTTTTGTATTTTAGAAAGCCATAAATTATTATGGTGATGAAAAGGATTAGCCGCTCGTGGAAACAATACCGCGACTGACAAGAGCAGGTCGACCTGTCTAATAGCCAGTGGTGTAGTCTAGTTTTTTGTAGTGAGTATACTGTGATTTTTTTCCTTCCCAGCCTCATCCGTACCAGAGCAGCCTCTCATACCACCACACTCGCTAAACAAGGCTCTACGCTTACTACTATTTTTAGGAGCACTTGTGCTGCTAATTAAAAAAATAATAATTTGGGTCACAGTAAAAAACAATCAGGAGCACCTTCTCCTCAATAACAAAAATGTGCCTTCCCATTACCCACTCCTCAAAGTGATTTACAAGGAAATTTTAATCTAACTTTATTTGAAGTGTTACCTTTCATGTCAAATTTCAAAAGTGGATTTTAATAAGATTTTTTCAACATTTCTAATTAAAACAATGCAATAAGAGGCCTGGCCTTGCCTTGCCTTGCCAATAAGAGGAATAGGTTACAGATCAAATAAAAGCATTATTAATTAAATACATTTGCACTACAGAAGAGGCACAGAAGAACACGAAAGTGGCTTGTAGGTATTTACAAAGATTTAATGAGGCTCAGAGGTGGCATGTGTGCGTTTATCTTCATACATTCATGTTGAGATTAATGTTTTAAATATACAATTTTTAATATAGAAATATTCAATTATTTAAATAACTGAAATTATACTTAAAAAATGAAACTAAGACTGCCGTGGCGGCAATTACTGATTTTATCACTGAATCATTAATTCAATTGACTCGTTCGAACGGCTGATTCATTCAGGAACAAAGCAGGTCCCTGCATCCCAATGTGCATACTATCCACCCTATCTGCTCCAAATGGTATTGAAAATGACTAATATCACATTTAGGATGGATAGTATGCACATTGGAACTCAGGCAGTGACTATCTTTATGAATGAGTAATTGCATTGACTCACTAGATTCATTTAAGTGCAGATTCATTCATAAACGAAACAATGCTGTGTTTGAATGGAGATGCAGCGGCTCAGTTGTGAGTTTATTTGAAACTATTTTAGTTGACGAAATAGAGATAAGTCATGCAATACTGTTATAGTCAGACAATGTATATCACTAAATATTAACTTTTTGTTTATTGAAATAACTCATTGTTCTTATATGCCGTTAAGTTAATGACAACGTATACTCTACCACGCAAAGGGGGAATGGCGCATGTTTACCAGTTAACATTACGATAGCATCGGCCTCGTTTTCTGTACCGTGAGGATAGTATCAGCCAGGGCCGTGCAGAGACCTTTGGAGGGGCAGGTGCTCAAAATATAAAAGGGGCACATGAAACAAGGCTTTAAATAGGGCTGTGCCCAAAATATCATAACAGCAATGTATAGTGATGCATTCCTTGCTGATACGCGTATTGATGCGGATGCTGTAAATACTGTAACAATAAAAGTAAAAGTATGAATAGATTTTAGTCAAATGACATTAAAATACCAGACCCTTCCACCCCCATGAAACTTTTCTCCCTCAAATAGCACGAACGAAGTGAACACATGCACCTTTGTTTATGGTGCTGCTGCTGTGTATAACGTTAGAAGTGGCGTTTGCTGCAGGCTAAACACAGCGATTTAAACAAAAGCTGTGCAATGCATGTTCTCTTCACGTTGTTCTTGTAAAATAATGATAAGTAAACAAGCATACCACTCCGCTGAGAACCCCACTTACTTAAGCTGCAACCGTGGCGCGGACGATATTGAAGTGGTGCCTGAGCGCGAGGGATCGTTCGGATGAGGTCGTCAGGTGAAAGGTTATCATGTGGGTGATTTTATTTACGGCTAAATTATTAATCATTCATTTTACTAATAGTTAGATTGGGCAGGCCTTCACAGAAGGGTGTTTAATAAAAAAAAAATTGCCTTGACAAAAGGGCACTTTGGGCAAAGGGGCAGGTGCTCAAGCACCCTCCGCCCCACCCCTTATGAAAACACTGAAAGGGGTAGTTCGTTTCATATCTCATTTATTAGTTAATTAAAGCTTAGCAATAATCGTCAACAGAAATACGGCGTGATTATCAGAAAGACGGTGCTTCGCAACACAGACTGGGTGAATTTATGAATGAACTTGTGAAAGGTCTGTCACAAAACGATGTTGTTACGTATCCGCATGCTTTTTTAAGTGGGTATACGCAAATCCTTGTCCTTCCCTAGTGGGTATACGGCGTATACCTGCGTATCACGTAGACTACACCACTGCTAATAGCACACATTTGTCTAGGTTAAACGTTTAAACTAACATTGTGATATGCTTTTTTAAGTATTTTATATATAGATTTTATTTTAGTCAAGTGGTGATTTAAGAAGGCTAAATTGATCAAACACAATCGGCTGCTGGCCGATTGCTCAAAAGCTACTTTAAAAACAAAAACTTGAATTTAATAAACAAATACATTTTTCAAATTTTTGGCTCAAGAAGAAGCACATTAAGGTCCTAGAATATTTTGTTTTTTATTCCGTCTCTCACGGTTCAAATAAATCTACCATTAAAATTATAGACTGATCATTTCTTTGTCAGTGGAAAAACATGCACTTAATTTAACACGCTCTGGAGCGCGCGTGTACAGAACGGCTTAAAAAGACGTGCAAACAAATAATAGGCTACATTTTAGTGACAATGCAACAATGACCCGATTAGGCAGGTGACAATTCTGTCAACTGTACCAAAATGCAAGAGAAAGACTTGTATCGCACCGTGCAGCTCTTTAGTGCAGACGAGATGCGCTGATTGCGTGTTTTAAGAGAAAGTCAAAGAGAGAAAACACCGCTGATGAATCCGTTTTCAAATGACCGATTTGATATTCTGTGTGGATCTATTTACTCATCAGCCTACAAGGTATAGGCTATTGAATAAATGTGTGAATATCCATCATTTTAAAGTCGAAAGCTGCGGGAAAGAGTAGAAATATGCGATAGCCTATAGCCCATGCGCAATCCCGTACCGAAATTCAGGACCCGAATAAACATAATTGTATTATACAGAGATTTGTAAAATAGATTTCCATGACTTTTCCAAAACTTTCTGGGTTTATTCATTTTTCCAAAACTTTTCCAGGCCTGGAAATTGCGGTTTTAAAATTCCATGACTTTTCCAGGTTTTTCATGACCGTACGAACCCTGCCATTGCTACGCCTCTGGTTTTATGTATCTGTTGATAAGCGAAGTTTGATTTAAATAATAGGCGGCGCCTCATATTCTGGTCAAAGGGCAAAGCCATTAAAGAAAGTGCCAGAACGCTGCAGATTCTAATCTGTGAGCATCTCATCATTTCCTACAGGTATGTAAAATGTTTTTATTGAGCAATATCTATCAATATTGAAACTTAAGAGATTCATAAATGTTCAGAGATGATGTTTGTATGTACTGAAAAAGTGATTGTCGAGTTTTAAAAGTATTACTTTAATCGTGATTCAGTCGATGTAAATCTGTGTCGAGTAAACAGAGTTAAAATGTCATGATACTGTTAAAAATTAGAAGTTTAAGTGAGAGATGTGAAACAATCTTACAATATTCCTTGTACAATCTTGATAACTTTCCCAGATTGAGCTGGATGATGTACTATCTTGAGTTGAGTCATTACATTTTGGTTCTGTGGAAAAGTTGAAACGTAAAATGGTGGTTTTCTCTAAAATGTTCACTTGTAAGGGTTGAAACATCATACCTGCATCGATTAAGACTTGATTCTCATTAATTGTTTATTCCATCGAATTGATTGTGTTGTTACATTGTAGTGATTAACATTTCACTTTGTATAGAACTTCACTATATTTGAAATAGACAGAGTGATACATTAAAGATAAATTGAAGTGTTGAGTGAACACATAGTGATGGTGAGAGACAAGAAACATGTTTAGTTGTATCCAGAATCTGGCCACCATTATTTTCCAGCACTGCCTTAACCCTCTTGGGCATGGAGTTCAGCAGAGCTCCACAGGTTGTCACTGGAGTCCTCTTCCACTCCTCCATGATGACATCACAGAGCTGGTGGATGTTAGAGACCTTGCACTCCTCCACCTTCCATTTGAGGAAGCCCCACAAATTAACTTTACCCTCAGCTTTTTTAGACCTCTGCTGAAAACCAAACCACAAAATTCTTCTTCTTCTTATTTTCAATAAAGACAGTGTTGAAAAGAAAATTTAAAAATACATTGCGAAGTTATAGTTAATGACTTGTTCTGACTAGTTCTGTCTGAGTGTACATTCACATTCTTATAATGGGTGTGGCCCACTTTAAATTCAGTCTGACGAACTTTTAATTATTTCTCTTCAGTATCACCACAAACACTCTGTTTGGGGGAAAATTAAATAGCACAATTTAGAGATTATTAAATTTGAGATATTCAAAAGGAGGGACATTATCAAGGACATACTTTTAGAACTAACTTTTCATTCATTTTTTTTCCCTCTGTCATTTTCCAGAAAATGTCCACTCCAGGCATAGTCAACAAAATGTGCAGCTCGGGCAGTTTCTCATCTCCAGATCAAAGCAGTGCTCATGATGATGAAGATAGCGAAAGTTCTCAAAATGAAAGGTTAGTGTACATTTTATTTTGCCTATTAAGCTAAAATTGAATTACCAAGTTAATTTATTTTGAGATAAATATTTATGTTATTAGAAACCGGGCTTGTTTTTTTTGCTAAAAGCTCTGGATAAAACAAAACAATTAGAAATGTACATTTATATACAAAATATGGCATGTACAGTCAAACCAAAATGTTTTCAGACACCTTCAACATTTCTCACATTATCAGTTTATTCGCCATAGTTTAGAAAATGGTAATAAAATGACAAGAACTCAAGAGTCAAGTCCAAAACACACTGTACGATTTTAGCTGTCCTATAAGATAATGGATCTCATCAGCATGCGCTAGTGCTAAACAAAAAGAGCATGATGGCCTTCTATGAAAGTGTACTTGGGATATGAATAATACAATTAGAATAAAGTCCATACATTTTACTATTCTCATAAATATCTATGTGCTTTTTTTGCTGGTAATGTTAAAAAAACATTAAATTCAAGTAAATTCATGATTATTAATTAAAATCATATTATTTAGTTCTGTACCTCAGTAACCCCTCAACACCGTTACACAAATCATTCTCCCCAAAAAAAATACTGCTCCTTATGTGACATCATAAACAGAAAGTTACATAATTTAAGTCTTATGAACAACATTGTGAGCAGACGTAGGAAAGTTACCACCTTCTTTTATAACTATAACTTATTAATATTGTGATTGTTGAGCTTAACGACTCAACACCGTTAAGTTACATAAAATAAGGATAACAAACTATTACTTATGAAAAGTATCTTTGTTATTTTAACAATATACATGATTTCTTAATATCATACATACCATGTGCTTTCCTGTTATTCTCTATATTTAGGGCAGGGGCTATTTTGAGCAAAAAAATCACAACCCCGTTACTTATTTGAATATAACGGGGTTGTGAGCTTGTGATGGGGTTGTGTTTTAAAAAATTGGTTCTGAAGTTACCCAGTAATTTAAATAAATTATTTTATTTGATCAAGAGTCTTACATCACATGCATATGTTGAATGTAGTAATGTCCATGTTAAAGCTGTGTGTGTGTGTTATGCTTAGATTTTCACATCTCAGTGTTAAGTCAACTCTACAAACTTAACAAAATGTGCAAAAGTGAAATGTTGTGATTACATTCGGATATACTGTACAGGGTTGTTGTATGTATATATATATATATATATATATATATATACACACACACAATCATTATATATATCTCTAATATGGACACCCAAAATAATATATACAATTTACTAGAGCTGGGCGGTATGACCAAAAATCTGTATCACGGTATTTTTCTAAATTATACCGGTTTCACGGTATATGACGGTATTAATTTTTTCATGCATGACCGGTGTTAACCACATTTTCTACTGACTGAGGAAAAACTGCAGTAGATTGACTTAGAATGCCATATTTTAGTGTCATGATGAGTGAATATTGTAGAAAAGTCCACACTAAATACAGGGGTTAAAGCAAAAGAAAATATTTTGACTGAAAATATTTCCTCGGCCAAACCCATTCCACAGCCATCGGCTACAGTCACACACACAGTTTAAGAGCTGTGTTTTATTGTAATTAGAGCGCTTGTCCTCCTAATTAAAAACATAGGAATACCTTCTGATCAATAAAAAATTCTGATAAAAATTTGCCTTCCGAATACGAGGTGAGGTTTGACTCCTTAAAGTGACTTACAGGGGTATTTTATTTTTACCTTTGCAATAGCATCATTTACATCTACTTCAAATTCAAAATGTATGTTTATAAGCTTTTAAAAATATATTTAAAAAATAGAATAAGTACAATATGACAAATAAGTTACCAATCATGAAATTAGTATTAATAAAACAATTATTTGTATAATTTGGCACAGAAGAACACAAAAGTGGCTTGTCGTTCATTTTCAGACGTTTAATGAGGCTCAGATGTGGCATGAGTGCAATTACATTCATAGATTCATGTGGACATTAATGTTTTACATATAAATTTGCTTTTAGTGATGCACAACGCTCAGCTGTTACTTTGTTTTGAACTATTTTCGTTGATGAAATAGAACAAAATCATGCAGTACTTGTTTATTGATCTTTGTATTAAATCAATATATCACCAAACTCCCTTATAATTATGAAAAGCTGTCTCCTGATCGCGATCTGTGGGCGCAGACATTGAGAGCGCATGAGTGAGTTCTCAAGAATCAAAAGCACGTGCAAATGTGATGCATTCTGTCGGAACCTGTGGGAATGAGTATAATTATTATTAATAGCCGCGTGTTCTCTGCTAAGAACCCGACTGTAAATGATGCGAGTGGCGTTACTATGTTGTTTGCCGAGGCGGGGATGATTTTTGGTGTTCCGCAGAACAACAACAGTGTGCTACATGATTCCTACATGTTCATGTTTAAATGGTGAACACGGAGCAGTTTTTTTCCATGAGCGGGAATGTAAAACCCGGAGTGGATCCAGAGCGGAGTGATTACAGAACGCTTAGAGCGGAGAGATGAACGTGCTTTAATCCACTCCAGGCTTTGATCACAGCCCCCCTCAGCAGACTGAATGCACCTCGCTTGACCTATTCAAGCTAAAATCAAGACCTCTATAACACTATTTGAGAAATGTAAGCGTATTTACGGTCTTAAAATTATGAAAAGTGAATTTAAGAACGCGGGAACCCTGCAATTGACGGGAATCCGTCGTATCGACGGAGAACTTTAGTTTGTGAGAGACGCGGGAGCTGATGCAGCGGATGGTGGATATTTGTGGCGGTCGATGTGGATATTGTGGATGACTTCTTCTCTCTCATCACATTCTTCTCTCTCATCACATTCTACTAGTGTTTCAGTTTCGGAACTTTCACGCTTAGTAACACATACAGCTGTATCCTCGCCAAAATGCAATAGTGAAAATAGACCCCTCTCTAACAGTGTCGCGTTTCAAACGTTATTTAAATGACACCGGTATTGCGGTATTTTAAAAATTCATATCGTAAGAAAAATAAACACCGGTATTCGGTATGAACCGGTAACTTATACCGCCCAGCTCTACAATTTACCATCTGAAGCTAACCATGTCATGTCAACAAACGTGCCTTTAGCCCCAACAGCAGGAGCACTTTACCCCCAAAACAATACTTTTAAATATTCGTTTGGTATTTAAAAATGTTGCTTTAGTTATCTTAAACAAAACTGAAAATCATTAAGAAGACATGTTGTCTCAAAATATGTGCATTAATTTGATCGATTCTCATATGCTACTTAAATCTACAACATTTAAAAACATAAAATATTAGATCAAGCACATAATCAACTTTTAGCCCGCATTGTTAAATTTCATTTAACAATAAATATAAAATTTCTCATGACAATTTTTGAAGGGGACACAAATAATACAGTCAAATTGTACTTATAAATATATGTCCCCACAGTGAAAAACTTTGCTTCTATCATTATTATTGTAGCACGGAGACTGCGTCATTATGGTTATTTTGAAAGTTTTCTCAGGTTCAATGACAAAGCAGATCAGCACATTTCAAACAGCCACAAACCAAGGATAAGAAATAAAATCCTTTTATTTCATCCATGCTGACGATTGTAATGATGCCAGGTTGTTTACCTCAGCTTAGAGCGCTCTGCTCTGCTGCTTCTCAGAATGTTTGGTCGCTATAGCAACCAGTTGTAGTGGAAAACTGTAGGTCCGAAACAGAGCAGAACCGAACTGAACCGAGCTGGTACCAGTCAGTGGAAAACCCCTATAAGTTGCAGTGCACTATGCAACAAGCTATTGTAAACAAGCTAACGTTAACTAGATAAGTAATATTTTAATCGCTAATATAGCAGATTCTTGGAAAATTACATCGGTAACGTTAATCAGCATTTTTGCCGCAACTAACGTTAATTTATGAATGAGTCTGCTGCATCAACTACATTAAAGAGAATCGCTTTATTTAAAGTGAATAAAGTACCCTACTTACTGGAGTTCAACATTAACTGAGCCGCAGCCACACACCTGACTCGTGTGTGGAGTAACTTAGGTGAGAAGATGAACTGGGAAAGCAGACAGTGGGCCAAACCACTGTGAGGAAGGGGAGGGGGAAATCAACTGTTTCTAAAAGCATTTTTTGCGTTTTTTTTTTCCTACTTACACAATTATTTTAGGTATACATACATATATTTTTCACAATAGAGTGTGCGATTTTTTGGGGGACAACCCTTGGATGGGGACATGTCCTCCGTCCCCCCGGATTTACGCCCATGATTGTTGGTAGAGGCTATTTCCCCTACATCCGCCCACCGATATGTGATTAGGTTAGTCAACATTACAAAAGACAGCCAAAAGTTGTCAGCTCTAGTGGCACAGATGGTAAATTGTTTAATGTACTTATTTTGATGCGATCGACTCGGGTTCGAATCCACCTTTTTTTTCTCCCTTTTCAAATCACATCAGAAAAACATTTATATACAAAAAAAAATGAAGTAAATAATCAAAAAGTTGCAAATAAAGTAAAGGTTAGGGTAGGTGTAGGGAGGGCTCTTGTCGAAAACATCCATTTAATAATTTGAATAAAAATTTACACTCAATAAGTTATTATTACATACTGTTTTATAGGCCTACTATATTGCAATACCGAGGTGCAGATAATTGGCACTGTTTGCAATAAGTAGTATAAATAGCAGAAAATCCTGCTATTTTAAAATAGTGTAAATATAATCTATAACTATTTGTACTTAGTGTAAATAGCATATCACAAACAAATTCTGCTAATTTCACTTACTGTATATAGAATCAATTGCTATTTGCACTTAGAGTAAATAGTATCTATTGCTAAGAAAATATGCTATTTTCACTAAGTGTAAATTGCATCTAATTGCACTTTGTGTACATAGCCTCTATCGCTATAGACACTTTTCTACACACGTGCATCTTGAAAAGCAGAGGTTTTAGAAAGTGCTATGCCACGTTTTTGTGCCATCTAGTGGTCTAGAGCAGTGGTTCTCAACCACATTCCTGGAGGATCCCCAAACACCAAGTACAGAGTGCAATCTGGACGATTGGATTGGGGCAGCAACACATTTGTGCCGGGCGACACGTGTCACTCTGCCCACCCCCAATTACATTGGTTTATAATAAGGCAAATCTTATTGGTGTAGAGACGAGCATGCGCATTCCTTTGTGTACGATTTTGTATTTGATTTGGCCATATTACAGAAATATTATTTGCTATCTCTATAATCATAGTCCTATATTAATTATTATCTGTTTAGTAACCATGGTAATTTTAGTCAGATTAAGTAATTGTTACAAATAAACTCTTGATGACAGCACTGCATTCTTCAGGCTGAATAGCATTTCATTCATATTTCCATGATATTTCCCATTATCCACACATAAAACCACAGTTCATTCTGATGGGCTATTTATTATTGTCTTATATGTCACCGCAGTTGTTCTTTAAAATAAAACCATTTGCGGGTTTGTCCTCTATATGTCTTACTGAACTATAGTGAATTATCATCATATCCTAAGTTTTTGCTTATCCACTGATCCTAAAATAAAGAATATAGGCTACATATAAATGTACATTATGCTAAACAGCTAAATCTCAAACAGTGGGTCATTTTTTTCAACATCGCCCAGCTAAAGCTAAGTATGTCTGCTTCGTGTAGCCTACTGTGAAAAGAGCAATAATATCTGACTTTATTTAACGTGCTATGGCATAGGACTATATCATGGCCACGAATTAAGAAGTTGTTACCCAGACTTAATTCGTGAGCCGCTCATATTACACAGCTCTGTCCTGCCCGAAGTATTCAGAGATGCCACCACCAAGCGTTTGATAGACTCTTAATCTAACTAATTAGTCATAAGTAGAAAAACTATAAAATAAAAATTAGCTAATTGTCTCTAACTAAAATCATTGTTGTTAGCACTTAATATTTCTGTAGTACAGCCAAACAGTGTAGATCATTCATAAAAACATATGTAAAAGAGTGCACATTCTCACAGGTCTACACCAATAAGCTCTGCTGTATTATAAACCAAAGAAATTGGGGGTGGGCGGAGCGACACGTGTCGCCCCACTTTTGTCATGGTCTTCAGCTGGTGTGTCCAGGATGGCAACCAGAGGACACTGTATTGTTTTAGGCACGTGGCTTCTGTTGTGTTTGTGTCATGCCATGTGCTTTCTCCTGTCTATTGTCTGTCCCCTCCCATCTTGTCACCTCATTATTGTTTCAGTGGCTCCACCTGTGTCTCCCTCATTTCCCTCCTGGTTTGTCTCCCTATTAATTCTCGAGGTGTCTGTTGTCCTGTGCTGATCCTTTGTTTTATGTCGTGTGTGTTATGTCTGCCGCCTGCCTGTTTTTCCCCTCTGAGTGGTTTTTGTTAGTGATGGCGAAGTGAAGCATTCTGAACCAGTGAAGCTTTAAAACCAATTGTATCGGAACAATTTTCATCCAATCTTTCCTAATGTTGGGTTCAGAAAGAATGCAATGCAAAGACTGTGTGTTTCGACAACTTGGCACTGTACATCATCTTGTCTTCAGAGGCATCTTTATCATTTGATTTCTGAGTAGACATGCCTTTGTCTCTCATTAATTACACTACATGTGCAAATGTGGGCGGGGCTAAACTGTTCAAAAAGCAGGCTTTGATCTTTTTCTGAGGAGGTGATGTTTAGGCACACCGTTACATCATAAAGTGACACATTCCTCAACATTCCTCAAGTTTTGTGCTGAGAAATATATGTTAAATGAATATGTATATGATGAATATGAATACATTACCAACATTTAAATATATATATATTTTGAAACATAAAAAACATAAAGTGTACCCATATTTTTATACTCTATTTTAAATGTGGATACTTGAATATAAATGCTTGACAAATAAAAGAAGACATTTTCAAGTTATTATGTATTATAAGTTGCTATATATCCAGATCTCATCCAGTGCACTTTTTGTATTCTGTGTCACAAAATATCACTTTGCTATCTTGGTATGAAAACAATTGCAAATGATTCAGTGTTTGAGTGAACGGTTCGAATGAATCAAATATACATTTAGATCATTACATGAGGTGATGGGTAATGGGTGAAAGGATTCTGATTGGCTTTCAGTGTTACTGTTGGGGATTTGTCAATGGATTAAAATAAGAGAATGTATAGAAGAACAAAAACGGAATTAAATAATATAGTGCAAACAGTGACGTTCTACAAATAAAATGTACTTTTTTTTATCTTTATAGTCACAACATGAAGGGAGAGGTTCACAGTCATTTAGAGGAGAACATTCGTCCATATATTGATCTGATTGACACTCTGCGGTCAGCTGGGATTCAGAAGGACTTGGCGTTACCGACTATTGTAGTAATCGGAGACCAGAGTTCTGGAAAAAGCTCTGTCTTGGAAGCGCTGTCTGGAGTTGCATTACCAAGAGGGAGTGGTGAGGACTGATTTGACTCTTCTTTGTTATCTCTGCTATCACACCTGCTTTACACTGCAAGTGTGAGTTGCATGTCAGCAAAACCGTAGTAGCAAATACAGTTGTGCATTCACACCAGCAGCTTTTCTGCACTACTATCTCATATGCAGAAATTACTAGTAACTAGAGCGATGTGATGTCCAACAGAATTTAGCTCCAACCAGCTTCAACACACCTGCCTGCATGTTTCTGAAGACCTTAATCGGCTGCTTCAGGTGTGTTTAATTAGAGTTGGAGCTAAATTTTGCAGGACAGTGGCTCTACAGGAACAGGTCTGAGGGGTATTACACAAAAGCAAAATAATGGATTAAGCTGGGATTTTTCCAGTTATCCTGGTTGAATTTAGCCCTGACTTTAAGCTGAGCTCCTCTAACTCTGACCAATAGGAACGCATCGATATTACCGCTGTCTCTCTCAGATACAATTAGTTGACTTTATTATTAGTCAAAAATTAAATTTATACACAAAAATTATCAAATTAATAACAATAGGCTACAACCAACTGTATATAATGCATTGTGCCCAAAATGTAGGCTAATGATCTTTTTTAAGATATATGAAAACATTTTAACATAGTTGCTACTTGTGCATTCAGTTGATCAGCAGTTTCTAGCCATGCAGCCTCTCTCTGATTTTATGACAGCTGTACCTTTTATGGTTATTAGAACATTAAAACATTACAATCTAAATTTACTCTTTAAAGTATTAAAGCATTAAAAACAAGAAAACAAAGATT
The DNA here is from genome assembly GCA_027564155.1 of Gymnocypris eckloni scoliostomus. Lineage (NCBI taxonomy): Eukaryota > Metazoa > Chordata > Actinopteri > Cypriniformes > Cyprinidae > Gymnocypris > Gymnocypris eckloni. The sequence goes on from CM050434.1 coordinate 79,852, forward strand.
AAAATCACTGAATAAAAAATGAAAATAAAATATAGAAATCAGACTGCATTTTAACTGATAAGAGGAACACATTTAATTAATTTGAGATAGTATAGGGCTTTATGAAGCTTACATTTGATTTACAGTTACTGCTAACATAAAAATATAAAAATATCCTTATGTAGGATTAAATAATGAGTTTTAGTGCCACATAAAAAAAAAAAATCTAAGACTACGAGATTAAAGTCGTAATATTTCGAGAATAAAAAACTACGAGAATAAAGTCGAAATGTTACGAGAATAAAGTCGAAATGTTACGAGATTAAAGTCGAAACGTTACGAGAATAAAGTCGAAATGTTACGAGATTAAAGTCGAAACACTTCGAGAATAAAGTAATGTTACGAGAATAAAGTCGAAATGTTACGAGAATAAAGTCGTAATATTAGAATAAAGTCGTAATATTACGAGAATAAAGTCGAATATTACGAGAATAAAGTCGTAATATTACGAGAATAATGTCGTAATATTACGAGAATAAAGTCGAAATATTACGAGAATAAACTCGTAATGTCTGAGATTAAACTCTAATATTTTGAGAAAATCACAGAATGCTAGAAACAATGGATGTGGAGGATTTGGTTAAATCCTGCTTTAGATTAGATTTAGCAATAAGGAAATTCTTTGTCTTTTGGCGCATCAGCACGGAGTTATAATTAGTAAAAGGACACTGCAGCGGTTATGTAGGAAACTTAATTTATTCAGAAGAAAAATCAGACATTGAGGAAATCGCCTCTTTTGTGCAGTCTGAGATGGCGACCAGTGGTCGATGGTTACATCTGCGTGCTATTCGAAGAGGATATGTTGTTTCTCAAGAGACTATGAGGATGGTGATCAAAGAAATCGACCCTGAAGGAGTTGAACTCGCGCTTCGACGTCTCCGAATATGCCATAATGCCACAATGCGTTGGGACCCGGCTGAAGTACTGGCCACGCCGTCGTTATTTTCTTCTGAATAAATTAAGTTTCCTACATAACCGCTGCAGTGTCCTTTTACTAATTATAACTGCGTGCTGATGAAAAAGACAAAGAATTTCCTTATTGCTAAATCCTAATCTAAAGTAGGATTTAACAAAATCCTCCACATCCATTGTTTCTAGCAATTCTGTGATTTTTCTCAAAATATTAGAGTTTAATCTCAGACACACGAGTTTATTCTTATTTCGACTTTATTCTCGTAATATTCGACATTATAATATTGCGACTTTATTCTCGTAATATTACTTTATTCCTCGATAATATTACGACTTTATTCTCGTAGTTTCGACTTTATTCTCGTAACATTACTTTTATTCTCAAGTGTTTCGACTTTAATCTCGTAACATTTCGACTTTATTCTCGTAACATTTCGACTTTATTCTCGTAGTTTCGACTTTATTCTCGAAATATTACGACTTTAACTTCGTAGTCTTAGATATTTTTTTTTTTTTATGTGGCACTAAAACGCCGTCGTACAATTCTATGTGTCACATTCCAACATCAAAAATTTCAGCAGAATGTATATTTTATTCAGAGTTATTGTGCTATTATTCTATTCTGTTTGCATGACTTTCTAACATTTACAGATAAAAAAAAATATACCTGTGACGTGTCAGTTATGCACTGAGGAGAACACAATGTCTCAAATGCATTAAACAGCACAAATATTAGCTGTTTTCCATGGTGGATTGATCTGATCCATGATCAACATTAAGGGCTGCTTAAGAATAAGCGTCCACGTCACATTATCCTGACTTATTTAACCTGGATCGAATTAGTGAGATTGCACTTTAGTCCCAAATGATTTGTCAGGTTATTTCAAATAACCTTTTCTTAGCGCCTTTTATGAAACAGCTCTCTGGACATGGCTGGTATAGAGTGGTGGAACTATGATATCACTTTGTAGGCAAAAACCCGGAAGCGAGTTAGCATTTTGGCACTTCCGGTTCCATCGTCCCAGAGTCAATGGGTTTTTTGAATGGGATTGAATGGGATTTTGGTTAAATCCCTTAAATAAGGCCCATGGTTCACACAAGCTCAAAATATTTTCAGGTTTTATTCTACGAGATAAAACACACGAGTTACACCACACTCGTGATTTCTTTAAGCTGTTACATTTCTTAAAAAAGATGCAATCAAAAAGGTCGCAATCAAGTTGCTAAATGGGACTACAGGCGCTGTCGGAAACAGTCAACATCATCATACCAAACAGTTTATCAATTTACAGTATTTTCCAGTTGTAGTATAATTTGTAATACAATTAATTTTAGAATAACCAATGAATTGTTTCCAGCATTATATATTGTAGTTCGACAAAGTTTTTTTTTTTTTTTTTGCTTCGTCCCGAAATGCGACACAAGTCTTCGGAGGGAACATGCTCGTTTTATCATTTACTGATGCAGAGACTCTGGGTTCGTACCATAAGGTAAACTCATATTACGATTATTACATGTAAACACCACATTTACCGGCTTTACTTGGTGAAAGTGAAACTTTAATGATGCATAGTGCTTAAAGCCACGTTAAAATTAAATGTTTATGGCCACTTGAAGCTGTTAGAAAGCATATAGATTGAGGATTTCATAGAAGCAAGGATAAAATAACATTGTGTACACCCCCAACAAAATGAGCAGTATTTCGTTTATAGCCTAAGTTTAGCTTTTCAGTTCTGGCACTTTTATGTAGGCTTAAAAATTCGTCAAAGTTTTAGTATGTTGTGAAGATTATCTTGATGGACAAAACGTGTAAGTTTCATGAACTATGATCGAACAAAGAGCTTATTTTTGCGATTATCCAAAAGCCTATGGAAAAATCCCATTGGCTTTTGTCAAGGGAACCAGTTTCTAACTAACAGCAGATCCGCATACAGAGTGATGTCAAAGTGAAACCATTCTTTTTCTCAGTCCTACAATTCACCATGGGCTGTTTGCACAAGTTCTGCGTAAACTACAGCTGTATCCAAAATCGCCCCTATACCCTCAAATAGTGCACTATTTGAGGGGACAGCCATTTTAAGTGGGGTTCGAAACCATAGTGGATGTTCTCGAGTGCACCACAATGCATCGCAAAAAACGAGTGTACAACCGATGTACACTCAACAGCTAGAGAATCCCCATAATACAATGTGAGAGTCGCGCTCTGAATGAAATCCCGCGTATCGCCAGAAGATGGCGCCCGCAGCTGAATCCTCCATTCATTAATTTTAGAAGCGCTCGTCCACGGCATAATACAGCGAAATACAACACAGGTACAAAAGAATTGTAAATTGACTATTAGGATTTATACATAATTTCCGTGACAGAGTTCAAGATAAATCCTTTAATCTTACTACTGGAGCTGCCCGTCTCAAATTATTATTAAACCGCAAGCAAACTATGCAAAAGCGCAGTCCTTCCGGTGCACTAAGTGTCCGAATTCACTCACTAATTTTCATTCACTCCTTCAAGTTAACTCTATGAGTGGACTAAGGTAGGGAATAGTAAATGAGGGTATAGGGGGCAATTTCGGATAAAGCCTACAACTTAGCTTAGCTTTGTGATGGGATGCTAATTTACAATTTACGCACTACTAGAGATGGTCTGATGGTGCATTCCTTTAGGGGAGAGTGGGGGACAACCCAACCCTTTTTGACATTCTCAGTTTGTGTAACTCCACATGGGTTTCAGAGTACAATTTTTTATCCACATTAAGTTCTCACTTCGTCGCCTTGGAATTACAAGGTTATATCTGCATTCTTAGTGGTTTTGAGATATTGAGCTTAAAAGTTTTTTGCATTCCATATAGCAAAAATGATATGGGGAACAAGTCTCTTTCCTACATGAAAATGGCAGGGACCTTAAAGGTATTCTAAATGCACAATATCAAAATCCTCTCAAATTTTTAAATGGGGATTTTTGGAACCGGTCAAATGTAGATAGAACCTTCTAATTCTAAAAAGTCATTTTTCGCTTGGAATTATAAGGTTCTATCTTGCAAAACATTAATTGAAGCAGCAATTTTCAAGAAATACAAATAGTTTTTAATAATTTGTTTTAAAACATAAAATTAGTGTTGTAACAATGTATCAACATGTATGAAAAAGGTACATGTAATGCTTTCTTTATCACATTTATTCCACGTTTTAGGAGAAAACATTTTTCTTGATTAAGTTAGGCACAAAGGGCAATACTACATATTTTGTCCAGTGCTAATGTTCATTTTAGCTAGGATTATAGTGGGTGATTAAACACATTATTGAGGGTACAGTTGTGGCAGCTAACATTACTGACCAGGACTTTATTCCACAAAGTTTGACAGGGAAAATGGCAAATTCTTTAAATTCTCTTTAAATCAGTATGGCTGAGATAACATGCTGACGTTTATTGTTGTGATTAAGACCCCATCATTTAAATAGTTGACTATTTGATATTTAAGGCTTAATTTTGTAAACTTTAAGACATTTTAAGAGTTTAAACTGCATGAATATTTTTACATATTCGGGTCTTTAGCAACCCAAACTTATATCCAGCCCGGATGGATCTCTAATTGCTGCAATAACACACTCTCCTGATATTTTAAGAACATAAAATACTAAAATAAGCATACTTCCTTACCCTTTGAAACTTAGAAGGGTTCGATTTGAGCAGATGATCACTGCAATTGTCAGAGCACATTTCCCCAGTATACATTCAGCATCTGGCTCATATCTTGATCTCAATATATTCTAAAAACTATATACTGTCTAAAAATAATATACTGTCAAATGACAGTGACATTTATATTTCATTATGTTCAGTAATTGCTTTGTCTGCAGTAAAAGCATATAAGGAATGCAAAGTCGGCAACACCAAAGCTGTCACATGACCTAATACAAAACTATCATAATGATACCCCAACAAATAAACAAAAACAGAAAAAAGAAACTAAAAAAATTATTACAAACTGAACATATAAAGCGAATCAAAATACAATTCTCAAACAATTTAACAGCATTGAATAATACCTACATACGTAAATTCAACCAGTACCATCAAAACCTTTATTAAAGCCATTTAAATAGAATATATATAAATTAAAGAAATGGATGGATATCGAAGTCCTCATTTAATCCTCTAGGGGACAACGTGTCTAATGTGAAAATCCAAAAAGCCTCACGTTGTAAAAGCAATATATTGATATCACCACCGCGCCGTGGACACTTGACTACCTCTATTCCTATATACTGAAGAGTGGAAACGGAGTGTCTCGAATTTGCAAAATGCTGAGCTACTGGACTTTTTGGATTGCGATGTCTAATAGCACACCGATGTTCAGAGATACGATTTTTAAGAGGTCTGCTTGTCTTACCAACATAACATAAGCCACACGGGCAACGTAACAAATAAATAACTTTAGCCGTCTTACACGAGATAGTGCCCCGAATTTTGAAGGATTTCGCCGTATGAGGATGTGTAAAGGTTAACGTCTTGTATGTGAAATTACACTGTTGACAATTACCACATCTGTAATTCCCATGTGGTATTTTGTTCAGAAAATGAGGAGCAGGTTTCAAATCAAAAAATGCTTTCCTACATAGCTCTGTTCTTATACTCAAATCAACCCATTTGGCACCAACAATAACCCAACAGTTTTAAGAAGTGGATCAATCGCAGTTGATCCATGATTTGTATGGACCAGGCCCCACGGTTCAGCATGCATTTGATTTGTGGATTAGTTGCAAAGTTTAACCATCATAGAGTGAAATTGTATCATTTGCATGTGTAGTATTGCAGATTTAAACAATTCAAGTGATTTTAAACCCTTCAAGCTCAAGAAGAGGTACAATAATAGAGTTTGGGACATAATTCAGTTCTCGTTCACATCACCTTGTGCTTGAACAGACACATATGCACAAAATGATCTCAAAATACCAATCTAAGCAAATATTCTTATACACAGTTGATTATGTCTTAAGTGAAGTGAATGTAAACAATAAGACATTGAATGTGTATCATTATAATGGATCTGTGCATTCAGTCTTAAAGTGACAGTAGCCTATAAATACCTGCTGCTATCAGTACCTTATTTTATTTGTAACTTGGTTCCTCATTTATTTATTTTTTTGCTGACCTGAAAATCATCAAAAAAACAGTAATATTATCTAAACCTTGAATTTTGCAATCTGTCAAACCCTTAGTTTTATTTCACTTATCAGATTCACTTATTCTTTCCCATTCTTCTGTTTGGTCTGAATTAAAACTTAACATCTTGAGAAATTTGTGATTTTATGCATTGTTTTGCTGCCAGATGATTTGCTGATTAGATATTTTCATCAATTTGTAGGAGTACCTCACTGTGTAAATTCAAGCTGAATGCTAATTTTAAGAAAAGTTGTATTCAATTATTCAATATATAACTCACGTGTTCAGTAATTTTCCACTGTTATTTTCCTTTTGATTACTAACTCAATTGTGTTTGATAGGAATTGTAACCAGATGTCCATTAGAGCTGAGGCTGAGGAAGGTAACCGGAGTCAACTGGAAGGCTGTTTTAACTTACCGTAAGAAGAAAACTGGTTTATGGATTCAACATCAGTTGCACAAAATTAGTACAACTGCTTGCAATCTCTTTTTCTTAACTTGAGGGTTTTCTTGAGGTTGGCTCAAAATATTAAACTTACATCTAGATTTTAACCATGTTGCAGGGCCTGTTAAAGCCAGCCAACAAGCAAGTGGACAAGCAGCACAATCAACTAACAATGAGAAGAAATTTGAATTTGAAGACCCTTCATTAGTTGAAAGACATGTTGTAACAGGTTAGTAAAACTGCATGTAGCAAAGCTAACAGCTAATGGGATATTTCAGTAAGTATAAAAATGGCACAACTTTTCTTGCTAAGACAAAGAAAATAAATTTTCCAAAAATAACAATTGGAATTTACATTAATCAAGGTCTGGACATTTTGCAGCAGATGGTAATTTGCATTGAAGACACTGGGAATGAGCACAACCTCTACAAAATAACTCTTAGAATCATTATTACCTTTTCGTTTACTTCCGGGAATTAGACCATTGTACTTGTGACATTGAGACATTTCAAGTGACAACAGACATGACTATGAATATCACTTGCATTCCTGTAGAACATTATATTTTGTAATTGAGCATTTTGAGTGAACTGTGAAGGAAAGGAAGTGGGGAAAGGGACAAACGTGAAGGAAGGATAGACAAGAAAGCTTTCCCACATCTCTCAGTGAAACAAATGCATGTATAATATGCTTAGCTTTACAACATTTTTCTTATCTTTGTGTTTAACATTTAGCCAACTATTTGTAAAGTCTAATGATTTGAGTATTGGCAAAAAAAACACACACACAAATGCATATTTTAATTTTTAAATACTGAAAAATTTGCTCAAAAAGAGGTAATTATTTGTGTGTACATTATTTCGTCTTATAAATATAGTTAATTATGTGTGTGTTACAGCCCAGAATGAGGTGGCAGGAAAAGGGGTAGGAATATCTGATGAGCTCATCACTTTACAGGTCATGTCGCCAGATGTGTGTGATCTCACACTGATCGATCTACCTGGAATCGCCAGAGTCCCATTAAAAGGGCAGCCAGAGGACATTGGAGAGCAGGTAGGCAGTACGATCTGATTTTGTACTTCATATTTAATATCAATCCCGTTTTAAAACTATGTCTATGTCTTGTAGATCAAACGTCTGATCATGAAATTTATTGAGAAGCAAGAGACTATAAACCTGGTTGTGGTCCCTTGTAACATTGATATTGCAACAACAGAAGCATTAAAAATGGCACAAGAAGTAGATCCTGAGGGCAAAAGAACTGTCGGTATTGAAGCAGACTATCCACTTTACAACAAAATCTCACTAAATATCTGATTTCTGTCAGCAAATACACATTATATGAAATAACTATTTTTCATTCTCAAAGCCATTTTGACCAAGCCAGACCTCATAGACAAGGGAACAGAGAAGACAATTCTGAAAATTGTCCGCAACAAAGTGATTCCTCTCCGCAAAGGTTACATCCTGGTGAAGTGTAGAGGACAACAGCAGATCGATGATGACATTCCTCTTGAGGAGGCAACACAAATGGAGAGAGACTTCTTTCAAAACCATGACTATTTCAGGTTACCATTATAGTTGCACCTTCCATTGGTACTTTGGTATCATGTTTTATTATTATTTTATAGAAAAAAGTATTTTAACAATTTAAGCTTCATTATTGATATTTTGGAAAAATTATTTTCAAACTTTTGTCAAAGTCAAATGTCATACGCCACAACCAGCGCATAGTGGGGAAAACATAACAAGTGAACAATCTTACCAAAAATCTGATCATTTTGGTATTTTTATGACAAGGAATGGTTAGTTCAGATTGTAAAATTATGTGTAATGACTCCCTAAAATTAATAACTTAATAAAAAAATATATTAAGACATATTTGTCATTAAACTGAATGACAGCTGACAACGGAATTTGCACTGACCCCATTGCAAAAAAACTATTCTCTGCTAATGAACCCTTAAAGGGATAGTTCACCTAAAAAAGAAAATTCTGTCATTTACTCATCCTCAAGTAGTCCCAAACCTGTATTTATTTTTTTTTTTCTGCTGAACACAAAGGAAGTTATTTTGAATAAAATTTGTAACCAGGCTATTCTGGGTTGGGAAAAAATACTATAGAAGTCAATGGTGCTCCAGAACTTCTCTGTTTCCCACATTCTTCAGAATATATTACTTTGTGTTCAGCAGAACAAAGACATTCATACAGGGTTGGAACTACTTGAGGGTGAGTAAATGATGATATTTAAATTGTTTAAATTGTTGGGTGAACTATCCCTTTAAAAATGGCTTTATTAAGGTTTTTGTGACACTCATTTTGGTTAAAGCACTGTTATGATTTTTGTTAGATAATACCTTATCATGCTACCAAAAGTGCCTTTTTTACAGAAGCCTCTTGAAAGAAGATAAAGCAACTATTAAATGTCTTGCCATCAAACTTACTCAGGAACTTGTTGATCATATCAAAGTACGTTTCTAAATTTGTCAAGTCTATGGAAGTCTTTTCAAACTCAGCATGAATTCAGTTGTACAATGAACATTGTGGCAGGATGAATTGAGAGACATTTACTAAACTGAATCTTACCCACCATTGTCAGAAATCTCTGCCACAGCTTAATGAGCAGATAAAAAAGCAACTGTGGGACGGGAGGAAAGAGCTCAAGGAGTGTGAGGGTGGACCCCCACAAGACCCTAAGGGAGCCAAACAATTCCTTACTCAAGTAGGATCTCACATAATCACTTCATGATGATGACTTTATCAAATCTTCTTGCCTCTCTGAATTAGTGTGTTCAAGCTCAATCTCCACTGAGTTTGTTCTGTTATTTCTCTGTTTGGGGAGGAGAACTCTAAAAGGGAGCAGATTTGATAAGCCATGTTCACACAGCAGCAGAATAACCCTTACGTAAAGAAAATATATTTCCTAATATATGATTGATCAATATATTAAATGAAAAATATATATATTAGAAATTCTACAGAATGATATATTGTGTAAATACATAACATTATATTGAATAATACATAAGGAATTGCCGCTTTTCATATATTAAAAAATATGTGACAATATATTTACTTATATATCATAATATATGTAACTTTATATTCAGTAATACACTTTATAATATATAGATAAGATATGAAACTGCATGTGTAAAATATATTAAACATATATTTACTCATGCAGTATATACACACATATATGGAAGTAGGCTATATATTCCTTATATTTATCATTTATGATATACATGTTTCATATTTTAAATATACTAGCTACTACTTATAGCTAGTTTACAATAGCATAAGCACATCTGTTCATACTAAATCACTGTGCTGAAAATTTCACAGTCATTACTTTTAAAATAAAGTAACTTATAATCTAATGGTATTTGTCCAGTCGTCATCCTGACCACAGGCTCTGCTCTTCTGCACAATAATGGCCCCAGACAGACCAGAAACACTTACATTTCAATATAATACAATATTAAAAACTAACAGATCTCCCCTAATATTGAGCAAAAACACATTAATTAACATTTAACTTAATTTAAACATTTTTACTCTCCTTTAACAGTCATAAGCAAAGCATGCTGGGAATTAGAAATCTGCTGTAACTTATTCAGTGAATGTGTATATATGTGTGTACATACTGTCACGAATCCAGTCTATGCACTTCCGTTCACTCATCACCAGAGGTCACCCGCTCACCACATGGACTCTTGCACTACACTACAATACTGTTGCACTTCACCTCGGACTACAATTCCCATCATCCATTGCACTGACGACACACACAGCTGATTGCACTGATGACACATACACAGCTGGTTGCTCTGATTACACGCCTTACTTAAGCCATGGACTTCCTCAGTCAGATTGCCAAAAATTGTATAGCGTATATCAATCTCCTAGCGATAGCTACTCTATGGAGCCCACTTTGTTGTCATAGCATAGCATAGCATAGCATAGCATAGCATAGCATAGCATAGCATAGCATAGCATAGCATAGCCTGGCCTGGCCTGGCCTTGCCTGTTTTCTCATGTTTTGGTTATTGCCCATGTTTCCTGGATTAACCCTTTGCCTTCAAGTCAAGCCACAGTTGATCTTACAGAGCCAAGTCAAGTCACAGTTGATCTTAAAGAGTCAAGTCACAGTTGATCTTAAAGAGCCAAGTCACAGTTGATCTTAAAGAGCCAAGTCAAATCACAGCTGATCTTTGTGAATCCAGTCAAATCAGAGCTGATCTTTGTGAATCCAGTCAAATCACAGCTGATCTTTGTGAATCCAGTAAAATCACAGCTGATCTTCATGAATCCAGTCAAGTCACGTCTCTGCGATCTTCCAGAGTCACGTCACGTCACTGCTGTTCATCCAGAGTCACGTCACTGCTGTTCATCCAGAGTCACGCCACGTCACTGCTGTTCATCCAGAGTCACGTCACGTCACCGCTGATCATCCAGAGTCATGCCAGGTGACCGCTGATCATCCAGAGTCACGCCACGTGACCGCTGATCATCCAGAGTCATGCCACGTGACTGCTGATCATCCACAGTCACGCCACATTACCGCTGATCATCCACAGTCACGTCACGTGACTGCTGATCATCCACAGTCACGTCCACGTGACCGCTGATCATCCACAGTCACGCCACATTACCGCTGATCATCCACAGTCACGTCACGTGACCGCTGATCATCCACAGTCACTCCACCGGAGCAGCTTCTGACAGTTTTTTTTGTTCTGCACGTGACTAAATTATCCGCTCTCCACCCAAATACAGAGAGTATTCAAAATGCTACTGTAAGGCGCTTTACACTAGAGCGTTTTCATTTTAAAATGACGTTTTAGAATGAAAACGATCCACGTTTACACTGGCGTTTCCGCAGTGTTTCAGCAATGATCTCCGTTTACACTTCACGGAGTTTTCAAACTAATATGGGGTCTGCAGCATGTTCAAAAGTCTCAGTTTTCGAACCTTGAAAACGCCGGAATAGTGTAAATGATAGTTATGTGTTTTAAAACGAAAATGCACTAGTGAAAATGGGGCTTAAGTTTCTGTATGAACAGGACATTTCAAGACTCTCGCCTGTAAACGTGGTTGTCAATCCCAAAACTAACAGTGATATGTAACAGCTAGTATGTTCAGCCCCCTTTTAGAGATTCTACTCCATTTTTGGTGTTTAGGCTACAGCTACATTCTTCTCCCCTCTTCATGTGTACATACACACCTTTTATTGGTGTCATGGTGCACACAACGGGGAGGAACGAGGAACACGGAGACAAGGATTTAACTCAAAATAACAGTCTTTAATGTAGACAAGACAAGACTAGGCTGACACACAGAAACACTGGGAGTAACGAGTAGACCAGACAACACTAACTAAACAGACAGAAACTTAAATACACAGGATTAACACTAACATAATTAAACACAGCTGGGACTTAATTAACTAATAATGACGCTAGACGAGGACAGGAAACAAACCAAATAAGGACACAAGAGGAAAACACATGACTCACACGACACATGACTGACAATTGGCATTGCAAAGAAAGCTTTACATTAGCAAAGCGTTTGTAACATTAAGTTACATTTACATATGATAAAAAATACATCAATAGTGTTATATTATAGTGTATATATTATATATACACAATACTGTAATTTGGTCTCTTTCTGTTTTTGATCATTACGCTAAATATAGAAATGCATAAAAATAGTTATTATAGTTTTTAATATATATATTCATTTCTTTACTTTCATGTTACATTGCAAGGCATTCTAGCAAAACCCTTTCAGCCTTCATTTTCAAAGAGAACTGAATGAATGCTTTGCACCACCCAGATCTTATTTAAATCAAAGTTATAAATTCAGTGACAATCTAAGAAAGAGCTAATTGCCAAGTTTTGTTGGTAAAGATGCTTCCAATATACACACATAAGAACACGACCCATAATAAAAATGTAGGAATAAAAATATTACAAATGATAAACTGGTTGAGTCAAAATATACTCAAAAAATGTATAAAGATTATGTACATATTTATAGTGTTATGGATAATAAAATCAATATTAGTTAATTTTACTGATCTAATAGAGAAGATTGCTCATGATGCTGCATGGATGAATAGCAACATGGCCACTCAAATACTTCCGGTGGCCTTATCATCTAATGGCAGTTTAGAACGCAATGAGCAATCTAGTCTTTATATTCATGGATTTCAGTCACGTGACTTATTTTGTTGCGGCCGCCATCTTTAGAACCTTGCATAGCCTCTCCTTGGTGATCGGAAACCAAAATAACACTTCATCAACATCGAAAAACAATGTTATTTAAAAATTTTTTTTGGATTAAATCCTTCTTTACTGTCAATCAAACTGCTGACTCCACAAGCTGGCATGAGGAACATTTATTTACAAAACCATGCAATTACAGCAAAAAACAGCAGCTATACAATAAATGTAGATAAAATATGTAACATTTACTTGAATGAATGAGGCATTTATACATACAATTGGACTGTAACCTTTAATAAATAATGGTTAAAACATTAAAAATATGTTTTGAAACACATTAGTAAATGGCAAAGTTTTGGAATTAAATATTTTTTTAACTTGGCAAAATCATTTAAATAATTACCTAACTGTTACTATGAATAATTTTTAAAGGTAATCAGTGAATACTGCTCTTGGTTGTAACTCGTTTTCCAAATCTCTTGTCAGGAGTTGTGGTCACAGTGCAGCATGTCTTTCCACATCAAGTCCAGTGAGTTCTTTACATGGGAGCTTTTATTTCTGGACCTGTAAAGAGCAAATAATGCAAACGTGTCTAATACTAAAGGTCTAACTGAATGCACCAAACTGAATGCAGTTATATTGTATTAAAGCACACGTTGTTTGACATTATTATTTACCTATTTAATTATAGCACATTAAGTGGCTGTCCAGCATGATTAATATTTAGTGTGTATCATCCTAATTAAAGAGATAGTTTACCCACAAATGAAAATCATTTACTCCCTTTATGTCGTCTACACGTGACAAACCTGTTGGTTTTGAGTACCAGCATTCTTCAAAGTATCTTCTGAGTTCTGCAGAAAAATAAAAGTCGGGTTTGAAAAAAAAACAAGGGGAATTGAAGTAATGATGTAAATGATAACAGAATTCTGAGTTAACTATACTTTTAAGTAAATTATTAGAAAACAATTTCAGTAGTTTTCACTGTGCAGAAAAATAACTGTGAACGCCACAATAAAATGCTTGAAAATACACATTCAGTAGATCCATAGCTTCCTGTTGGTCAGGATGACTCTTCAGTTAAGATTCCTCAGTTGTTGTAGAAAACATTATTTTACATGGTATAATCATGGTCAGTGCAGACATTTTCTTGAACTTACTGCTCCTTGCTAGTCCAGTCAGAGAAGTATAATACAGATGAAGTCCACTGTCTTGGAATCCAAGCACTGCTCGGTGTTCGCAGGTATCTGAGGAACGTCTGACATTTTGTCTGCGATGATACTTCTCTTGATTACTACAAAACATAGGTCAAAATAAATGTGTGGCACATTAAGAGAAATAATCAGTTATTCCTGTATGTCTCTACATGCTGAGTGGAGAATTAACTAAAATAGCAACACAACTGTGATTCTGTGTTTTGTTGTAGTCAGTTACGTTTGTTTTGGTTGGTGAGCACCTGCACATAAGACTGCTTACATAGCACCTGTAAAAGCAGCACACAGCAACTGCAGATTATCTCAGACATATTGATGCATATACCTTTGATTGCAGTATATTCGCATCGTTAAAAATCGTATGTATTTAGTTAACCGAGATTATTAGAAAAGAACAATCTTTTATAGAATTATAATACCAATTGTACAAACAAATCCTCTTCACTCTAACATACTTTAAGTAATTACGTTCAGTTACATTCATAAAAAGAAGAATGTGCAAATTAAAACTACAAATCTTACTCCTTGTATGCGTTGGACCGTCATCCTCCTCCTCTTCTTCATCTGTTTGTTTATGGATCGGAGTGTTGCTCGTCAAAGTTGTGCAGCGTAAACATTCTAGACTCACATAACTGTACTTAGATCAAAGATCAAAAACATCTAGTTGATTTATTAGCTTAAGGTGGAGCATAACGAAAGTTTTCTGGCAAATCAGCAGTCTAACGCATCTAATGCTTACGAGAAACATTTAATCAAAAGCATTCCATACATCCACATCTCTTGGTAAATAATGCATTGTTGTTTGCTGTTATCACAGCAGAGAGTACAGCACAGCGGATAGAAGGAATTGCAATTTGGAGTTATTTAACTCTTCAATAGGGAGATGACCTGCGGAAGGAAGCCAAGCATATGTGAGAATATTAAGTCTCAGGCTTTATGGTGCAACTGTTTGGAAAATATTATGGTACCATGTATACTTTAAAGCTTGGATACTACAAAGCTACCATAGCATCAGCAGGCTATACCATCCAACTTTACTATACTATGGTTTCTGTTTATGGTCAAAAGTTTATTTTCAACTATCCTGATAGTAGATGCTTTTGCTATTTCCCTCACAGACCTTAAAAAGATTCAATGATCAAATCAACTCCTTATCATCAGGAGAGCTGATCCTTGAGGAAAATTTGTTTGCACAGCTTCGTGATGAATTCAAGAAGTGGAATGATCATCTTAACAGCACAAAGACATCCTGTGAGTATATTTTCAATTTGAAGAAACATGTGTGATTTCACTGTTGTTTTGCTTTTATAATAGTTCTAATGAAATATCATAAGAAATCATCTTGTTTCCAAACAAGTTCCTAATTCAAAAGCGGTGAGCCAGGAAAACAGAGGGAGGGAACTGCCTGGCTTCAGCAACTACAAAGTGTTTGAGACTGTCCTGCAGACACATGTAGCCAAACTTCAGGAGCCAGCCAATGATTTACTCAGCAGCATGAAAGGTACATCACACAACTTTGTGTTAAAAGATGTTCTGGTTCTGAATAACTTTAATAATTTTAGCACATGTGGCTGTTTGTCTTCTTGATTTATGTATTTCTCCTGAAGACCTCACCATCAAACATTTACTTGATGTGGTCAATCATTGTTTTCTGAACTACCCTGTCCTTAAAGACATAACTGAGGTATATCTGGCTCATAATTAATAGCAAATATTGCCCATTTTAATACAGTTTGATCAAGTTTTCTTACCTCTGTCCTTCTTCACTTGTCTCTATAGAGTAAAATCAACAACATTCTGTCAAGTCAGCAAGAGAAGGCGGAGCAGAGGATCTCAGAGCAGTTTGAAATGGAAAACTTTATCTACACTCAAGATCCCATCTTCCTGGAGATCTTGAGTGAGATTGCCAATGAGAAGTTCTCAGAAGAACAGTTACCTATGTTTGACAAAAAGTGCAAGTACAGTCATATGCTGGAGGCGCATTATGAGGTAGATAAGCCTAGGTTCAGTAAAAAAAATTGCAATGCAGTGCTTGTTGTGTGTGGAAGTAACTTAATATCTCATTGTTTTCTTTCAGATTGTAGTGCAGAGGTTGGCTGACCAATTGCCCATTATGATCTCCTTTTTCATTCTGAAGGAAACTGCTCAGCTTCTGTCTACAGACATTTTAGGTTTATTGGATGGGGCAAATGTGAGCGAGCTCCTGTTTGAGAACTCTGATGTCAGCAAAAGACGCAAAGACCTACGAACTCGCTTGGATCGTTTGACTGATGCTCAGGCAGCACTTAATGAATTTATTTGAGGGATCTGTTGACTAGAGGATATTATATGAAAGTACATTATATCTGCTAAAATAATATTATTGTTTTTAATGTATCTGACAACTGTTCATTGGAGGTTTGCTAGATTTGACAACAATCTTTTGATTCTTTGTTGATCTATTGCTAGATTTTACTTTTCTGAAACTTCCCTGTAACCATTTCTAAATTATAAATAACTTTTAGCCTTGCAATTGAATTAACCTGCATCTTATGCTATTTGATTGTTTTCATGTTGCTCACCAATGCTGTGCTTTGTATCCAAGCCAAATCTAGAGGGCTTATACCTACGGTTTGTTTTATAAAATCTCTAAAAGCTTCAGTGCTTCAACTATAGTGTGTGATTTGTTAAAAAATTAAATAACAGTTTCCTTAATGATTTACCTGCTTGTTTGATTTTTTTCAGAATAATAAATGTAAAGCCATTTTAAACAAACTGTGTCTAATACACCTGCTGCATTCCAATGATTTTTTTCCCCTTAGGCAGGAGAGCTCATGGAAAGGACCTCGTCTGCATTGGCATATCAGTTGCCTCGAGTTGCTGGAATTACTGCATTCAATTTCGGTGGGAGCTCAATCATACAGCAGACATGCTCTCACAACCGCACACTGGAAGAATGGAGACTCCATCTCCAAGTGGTCAAGGCTAGCTGATATGTAGTCGATTCGGGGGAATTTTTATTATTATTAGCATTATAGTTATCTTTGTCTTGGGGTACAAACACGCAGAAAGCTGCTTATTACTCATTTATCCAAGTTTCTTTATCGCTCTGACATGACAATATCTCCTACCCATATAAAGCTCATCAGATACAGTATATTAGCATATCACGACGATATATAAATGATATAGAACAATTTAAATCGGTTTACAACTATGATATAACCCCGACATTTATATTGTCATATCACCATAGCAAACAGTAATGATTAAAGTTTAATGAACACATTTGACTAGCTAGTTGATCAAACGAAAATCTGACCAAAAACAACCTAAAAAGACTGACTAGTGCTAATGCTATGTTCCTCTTGCTAAGGTTTTTGTTTTATCTGCTGAGACAAGTATGCTTTTTTCCCCACAAAAGCAAGATCACCTTGTTTTGATGTTAAAGTTATGCACATAGTAGTGCAATAACCATTTCAAGCATTTTGTATGGTTTATACACAGCCAAACAACATGTATTTGATTGAAAATCCAGAATCATCAACAAGTTAACTCTGAAAGATAGTACTGTGAATGATGAGATAGTTGCTACATTTTATTCAAAATTAAATATCTTAAATATCTACGATTTTGAGTTTAATAAGATTTTCCCAGGAAAAGCATGAAAGTGGCATTTTGAGCTAGTTGATACAGTAAATCAGCAGTCTAATAAAGAGGTCAATTGGCAAAAAGTATTTAATGTATTTGGAAAATACAAAAATACTAATATAAAATGTATTTAAATAATAAACTTTATTTTTTCAAAAGTAATAAAATAAAAAAATACAAATTAGTATTTTGTATTTCAAATATGTGTTTTAAATACATGTATTTGAAATACTGCCCATCCCTATCAATGGGTCTATGATGTACTTAAGGTTATGATACTTTTGGGAAACGCAGCCCAGAGCGAGAGCGAGAGCAAGAGCGCGCCCATCAATGCGCTTCATTCGGCAGCACTGCATGGGACTTGCTTGGGAATATCTCCAAAGAATTGTGTTTTTGGTTGTAAGGGAAAGATAACCTTGTTCAGCTTCCCAAAAAACAGCGTTACCTAAACAGTGGATGCAGTTTGTTTTTCTGGGGCAGCATCAGAATTTTGCAAGTGTGTTTGTTGACAAACGTTTTATAAACAAGGCCCAGTTTGACACTGGATTTGCACATTGTTTGATACTGAAAGATGGAGCGGTCATGATTCGGAACTGCAACGGTAATTGAAAGAGTCAACAGTCAGTTTTTGTGTTTTTCAATTGGTGCTTAAGTGATACTCACTCCTCAGCTTTAGTGTAATTAACTCAGGAAGATGGGTAAGTATAACTCAGGAAGAATTTTACAGGTTTTTACCTTTTACCAATAATTTTACCTTTTACAGGTTTAGATGCAATACCGACACTAATTTCACAGTTACATTTTTAGCTTTGTTATGAAAACGGCAAAAGATTTAGCATGAGCGGAGAGTGCTAGCCTCAAATCTACTGTGAATCCTGATCTTGAATTTGGGAAATTGAAATCTTTTACCCATTGTTTTTCATTGTTGAGTGGGAAATTATCATCTTGTCTCAGGCTCTGAGAGGAAACGATTTCATCATGTTATTTTACAAAAGTTCAGTGAAATGAAAACCTGGTCATTTGACATTTCAAGAATTTTTAGGACAATGGTTTTTAGCTTTTGCCATTTGCTAAAGGGCTTTGGGCAATACTAGCTATTTTTAAGGTTTAACAATGTAACTGCTATTTCATAACCCGTTTTCAACAAAATGTTTTAAAAAGGTTTTGATTCAGCACCCCGTTGGTGTATACGTATGTATAATCTAGCTGCTGTGAGGATGCTATAACACATTCGTTTTGAGGATGTAACTACAGGCATAGTTGGATTAAAAGTTATGCAGATGAGCTGCAGTGTTCAACAATTTTCTTCAGTTTGTTTAGTTCATTACTGGATGGATTCCTGAGGCTGGAATAGATTTTCAGTAGTAATTGATATAGGTAGCATTTCTGCTAGGTGTTTCAGATGCGGGGCAAATATTTTGCATTGGTTACATGACATCTATGTTGACCCATGAATGGTAAAATCGAAATAAACTATGACTGTGGGTTATTATTAGCTATTATTATTAGTTATTATAGCACTATAGTGCTAGCCTCAAATCTACTGTGAATCCTGATCTTGAATTTGGGAAATTGAAATCTTTTACCCATTGTTTTTCATTGTTGAGTGGGAAATTATCATCTTGTCTCAGGCTCTGAGAGGAAACGATTTCATCATGTTGTTTACAAAGGTTCAGTGAAATGAAAACCTGGTCATTTGACATTTCAAGAATTTTTAGGACAATGGTTTTTAGCTTTTGCCATTTGCTAAAGGGCTTTCGGCAATACTAGCTATTTTTAAGGTTTAACAATGTAACTGCTATTTCATAACCCGTTTTCAACAAAATGTTTTAAAAAGGTTTTGATTCAGCACCCCGTTGGTGTATACATATGTATAATCTAGCTGCTGTGAGGATGCTATAACACATTCGTTTTGAGGATGTAACTACAGGCATAGTTGGATTAAAAGTTATGCAGATGAGCTGCAGTGTTCAATAATTTTCTTCAGTTTGTTGAGTTCATTACTGGATGGATTCCTGAGGCTGGAATAGATTTTCAGTAGTAATTGATATAGGTAGCATTTCTGCTAGGTGTTTCAGATGCGGGGCAAATATTTTGCATTGGTTACATGACATCTATGTTGACCCATGAATGGTAAAATCGAAATAAACTATGACTGTGGGTTATTATTCACCGCAACCCACACCATAACTCAAGACATTTGCCTTGTTTATACAGTTCAGACAGTCTATTTGGTTTTACAAAGCAGGTCTTTGTAATGTTTCAAAATTAACTATTTGCTGTCTATATTTTTTTTAAATGCACTGTGTTGCATTATTGTCTATTGAGCAGCAGGATGTGTGACAAGTGGTCAGAGATGCTAACATTGCCAAACATAATTTTTAGGAAAGCCATCAAATCTAGTTGACTACAAAGAAGGAACAGAAAATGTCTGTGAATAAAATGTGGGAATTTTTATGGAAAACAAAATTATTTTAGACAAAAAAATGACTACATAGTTTTTGCACAAGGATTAAATAGAGTAGATGAGTTATGTAGAGCTAAAAACTGATCAATTCCTATCTTGTTCATCTGGAGAGTCGAGCTGAA